>JASFAT010001296.1:0-52648 GCA_031353405.1 Baronia brevicornis
ATAGAGCTTCCTTACCACATAGTGATGGATTTCCGCAAAGTAACGCCTGACTCCATTAATCACATAAATGACCACAAAGAGTACATATTTTACACGGAAAAAATTATCAGAGATTCGGTTCTCAGTTACGAAGACATGTTTGAACAGTGATGAATAAAAAATAAGTTTTATTGGCCCGAGTTTTCCGCTGAGACCCTTATATCTTCAACAAACGCGACATGTCAGTTCTGATGCATGTTACCAAAACATCTACATTTTGCGTCTATTCCGTTTGTCTATAGTCATTTAAAAAGTAAGAATCAGGACAGGATTATGGCAAACGTCTTTAAAGGATTAAAGTCACCGACACATTACCTACATTGTAGCATTTCAAGTCTGATGACTTGAAGTAGGAAATGGTTTGATACTTTAATGAAGAGCTATATCAGCTCTTCATTAAACGAAATTGAAAGGAAAGGCCGATGATTTATTAATTTAATTCTTTATATTTAGTTAGTTCCATGTGATTTTATCACCTTTAATGATTAAATGTGTCAACTTCCAGACTCAGGCTATTTTCAAGTTCGGACAATTCCAAGGACAATTTAAATTTGTCCTAATTCATCACGGTTGGCAGAATCTTCTTCATAGCGAAGCCAGAATATCAGCTCATATCATAACTCCGCTGTCCATCAATAGCCTGCAATAATTTGTATCTAGTTTCGATTTTAGGACAGCTTTATCGCTCACAGCCAAGCGTCAGTTTCATCTGGGAGTTAGCATGTGCAGGTGAGGTTAATAGCTAAGCGCTAAGTAGTGGGGTACCCGGTATCATAGATTAAATTTAATAATAAACAATTTCAAATACTAAAAGTTATTTTTTTGTTCATAGTCGATAAATCTCAGATAATTTTGTAAATATTACATCTAAATTACAAGCGATTCAGACGTTAATGGGTTTGTTGAAGTATAATAAAAACTGTTTTGTTTTGCGTGCACCCCTTTTCTACAAAATTTATAACATGAAATTAATTTGGTTTCTCAACACTAATAGGGACTTAAAAGATCAAAAGCAGTCTTTATTTTAGAAATATCCTTTGGCTGTTGTTATATTGTACAATGTAGGTAAGAAACCCGCGGTGCCCAAGTGCCATTCATACTTGATCGGTTTCATTATAAAAAAACCGTACAAATTCTTAATAGCTTTGCTTTAAAAATATTTTTCATACTTAGTTTCTTATAATAATTTTATTTGATATAAACATAAAAAAAGGACATCTTGTCTTTCTCAAACAAAATTTTTGGTACACTTTTACCAAAAATATTTTATTCAGAGTGAACGCGCTTGTGCATTTTCAATAATAAACGAGATTAACAACCGGCTCACGGTGGTATAATAATCCTAAAATTAAAACCATGCATATACATACCTACATTGTGACCAAGGTCAGCAACAGCTTTTCAAGTAAACTGTATAATTTAGATAACTTTTACTCTCACTGATTGTTTTTGTCGTTCCCTCTGATTGTTGTCTTTGTTGTAAAGTAAGAGATCGTCGTAACAATCAGTAGTGACTGATGTTCCACTATTCCATTCTGTTTAACTGGACTGGTAAGGTGCATAATACGAATGTGTTACGATGCACGTATTCAAATTTGTGAGTCGATAATCAATCGATGGCAGTAAGTATTATCTATTGCTGTTACTTGCCAGCTAAACCGTGCTAGTGTTGTATAAAGGTTTGCGATACATGAACGATTATTAGTCAACCTTTACCTCATTAAATACAATTTAGACAACTGGTAATAAAAAAAAAAACAGTCGAAAATCGATTAAGTCCTACAGTCGTAATCTGCAGTCGATTGTTTTATATGGCAGCGAAATAACTCTTCTCACTTTTACTTACTATTTTCTTAAAGAAAATCTTTAAATTAAGTTCTATCTGAAAATCTTATAAGTAACATCAGTGTTATGATTGTCACTGTAGTGGCGAACCAATCGGTCTAGCGTCGCCATTAGAGCAATTCTCTGAGCTTTATAAAATACGTCTATCCTACATTCCCTGGGAGGTGACCTCCACTCTCCCTTGAGGCTCTACTCTACTATGACGAATTTTAATAAACCTAATTTGTTAAAAAAAATCAGCGACGTGGTTCGCCACCCGTCACGTTCTGATTCCCACGAGAGTGAGAAGCGACTAACGGAGAGCCGTTTCGCAACGATGAATGTGAGAGGAAGAATGGATAAGTGTGAAGGAACTAGGGAGGGTGTGCCGGGATCGTAGCGCATGGAGATCTGTAGTTTCTGCCAACCCCTACGAGAGATAGGCGTGACGATAAGTATGTATGTATGTATGTATGTATTCTACATTTGTATTTTAGTTACAAATAAGTGACTTTGTTATAATTTTATAACTGAATTGTATATTACATTAAATGAATATATCAGCATAGGTTGCATAAATTTTACAGATTAATAATTAATTTTGCATTCACAAAAGTAATATCGAAACTGTGGTTATTAAATCCGAAAGTGAAAACTTTACCGCTGAGTCAGTTACGACTTAGCTCTATGACAAAATTACTGCTATCGTTTGATTCTTGTATCAGAATAAATATATGTGTGACTTACAGGTTATTATTTCGAGTCTGAATGTCTCGCAAATCCGCAATGGCTAAGAATTTTATACTTTTACATAACTTATTACCGTACATAACTTTATATAACTCACTACCTGTCTTCGCGAATTTATCGAGGATTCAGCTAGGCTGGGCAGCATTTAGGAAACTTCGTCAGGTCTTCTCGTCGCCCATACCTCAGAGCCTGAAGACAAAAGTCTTCGACCAGTGTGTCCTACCTGTACTCCCCTACGACGCCGAAACGTGGACGCTGTCAGTCCGTCTGCTTTACACGCTCAGAGAGCTATGGAGAGAGCTATGCTCGGAGTTTCTCTGATAGATATGATTCGAAATAACAAATCCGTCAGAGAACTATAGTCACCGACATAGCCTTTCGAATTAGCAAAATAAAGTGGCAATGGGCTGGTCACGTTTGTCGGAGATCCGATAATCGTTGGAGCAAACGAGTGCTGGTTGCTGGAGGGCTTCCAAAAAATATAGAACCTTGATGCTCAGTAGTAGGGTATATATGGGCTATATAAAAAAGGTTTGTTATATAGCCCATATATGCCTTTCAGTACCTATTAATACTGAATTGTTAATCGTTCGTGTGCTGATAGCCTTAGCGGTGGCGGTATATTACAGGTGTTGCGCCGCTTCTCACGCCGGTTCCGTGCTTGCATAACGGCTTGCGCCGTCGGGTTGCACGTAATACGGCGTAACAGCGCGCATTATGCATGTAGGGCGCGTGTCGGCAAGACACGCCGGCTTGCTTATGCTGTTAAACTGCACCATGTCTTCGCCTACCCACCGAACTCAGACAATATTGTTTCGTATCACGAATTTACGGCAAAAATATTAAGGTGTCATCTCTACTATCGTTTATGTTAGCATAATTATATATATATATATATATATATATATATATATATATATATATATATATATATATATATATATATATATATATATATATATATATATATATATATATATATATATATATATATATATATCCACGAGAACCCTCCAACTCTATTCTACAACTATTATCCTTCCTTTCCTATTACTTCCTCATACGCTTCCCATTTTACTTCTTCTTTCCTTCCTTCCCTTCCGGTATCAGTAGTGAACTTTGTATTGTAGTTTTAGTTTTTTAGGCACACAAACAGGCATGTCACCTGATGGGAAGCAACCAACACCGCTCATAGACATCCGCAGCGCTACAGGCAATGCAGATTCGTTGTCGGCCTTTAAGAAAATGTCGTTATGGGATGGGAAGGGGGGAGGAGAGGTGGGGGTTTGGCCTCCGGAACTCAATTTCTCACCAGACGAAATGCTATAGCTAAGCTTACTACTCAGACGTCGTTTTTTTGCGGGAGTATGGTACTTTCCCGGGCGAACCAGTCCATTCTTGCTAGAGACAATCCAGCATACAAATGTAAATTGCCTAGGATTATCAATATGTCCGCCGAGTGTGCCGTCTACAGCCTATACCCCAATTAAAAGAAGTACATATGTACGTCCAACTATACGCAATAATATATTGCATATGATAAATGATGATCATTACATTGTAACTGGCGGAATATTCCTGACATTATACTCATTTCACAGAATTATAAGTCAAATGCACCCCGCCTTCTATAATGCAAAAGACTATCAAGCCAAATTAAAGTTAAAACTAGTGCCTATCTATTTCCAAGGGGACTCATATATCAAAAATACGTTATACAAAAAAATTAAATAAAATTTAAGAAGAAGACTTAATCATTCATCTAACATTACTGATAAATATTTTCAGTATGAATTAAAAACTCTCTTAGTTATCTCAAAATTTTGACAGACAGTACATGCTACTTCATTGTTTTGCTACCACAAACGTTGACTAGTCTCAGGTTACAGCTGAGGATGACATGCGCACGTGACATCTTGATTGCCATTTAGATAAACCCCCTGAATCTCGCCTCTGACAACAAAATATCAGATTCCATGCCTGCAATTGAATCTGCATCCATTTTTGTGTGTTGCCATCGAGTTAAAGATCTTCTCGCAAAATATTAACATAAATACATTTATTTATTCTAATATATCAAAAAAATAACAAATGTCATGCTAATATCATTTTATCAGACACCCTATAAATAAAATAAAACTTGAAAATATTTACTTTTTTAAAGTTATTTTACGATATCTTAACTGTTACAACCGGTTTTGTAATTTTTGTCTCATTATTAGTCCAAATTAACATTATAAATAGCTAAATCGATTTTCATGGAACGATGAGGAGATATAAGACACGAATGATAGATAGATGCAACTTTTATGCTATGAATTATTAATTCATGGCAGTGACTCAAGTAAAATAAATGCAAATTATGTGAATATTTCCTTAAAAAATAAATTATTTAGTTTTCTTAAAAAAAATTAATTCTTCAGTTTAAATAAATTTCATTGGTCGTAAACTAGACCGAAATATTAGTTTGATATTATTACATATTCTTATTTAAAACAAATATAGAGCCGTTATTAAAACCTAAAAGATGTATTATATTTATTAAATCAACCTATATTATGAGGAAAAAATTCCATTATGGCAACACAGATTGAACAGAAGCAGAAGGCGCCAGCTGCCGTGCCAGTATCAGATACCACACAGATAATAAAGGATCCTTTAACAGTAAAGAATGCTACGCAAATCGGAGCCGTGTTGGAAATGCTTTTACGCTAAATCGAATTCGAACAGTCGGGCCTTGTAACGTATGCCGACTTGAATAATGGCATTGAAAACTCTCTTTAGGTGCCTATTGATTACATTTATGTATATATGTATATATCGTATCTCTTCTTAAAGAGAGTAATAACACAAAGATTAAAATGTTTCGCCCAAAACTTAGCTTTATATTTGTTTTATATAACTTAGCTTTATTCTCTCTTTTATTTTTTTAATCTATAAAAATAGAGAGATAATCGATTTCTTAATATTAGGTACTCAAGTTTTTGTTAACCATTACTTTAGCTAATTATTCTTGTGCTATGAAATTCACATTAATAGTCCAATGGGGGATAGTCACGACTTCATTCATAAATAAATATATATATATTTAACGAAAAAATATAATAATAACGATTGATTTGTAAATAAATACAGTGGGATAGAGAAAAGTCTTATATATATATATATATATATATATATATATATATATATATATATATATATATATATATATATATATATATATATATATATATATATATATATATATATATATATATATATATATATATATATATATATTAAAAATGGTTATATTTTGTTACTTTAAATAGAAATTTAAATGCGTATAATGAATTGAGGCCATGCATTAATATGTCACAAAAGTAGTCGCTTCGGTGAACGCGATGTCTCAAGCAAGCGTCAGATTACAACGACGCGCGGTGGTAGCCGATTGGAATTTGACAGCCTATTTATTTAAATATATATTTTGTGTTATAAGGAATACACATGAATTATACTTTTACCTTGAAATTTAAATTTATATGATAGTTACAAAACAACTGTTAAGTTTAATTTAATTCAGTAGTAATTATATAATTAACAAGTAATATAAAAAATGCAAGCCAATTACTACTTTTTCCAGCGATTTACACGCTTCGCTACTGATGGTATTTATTCCAAAATTTATATTCTGCTAAATATCTTATATAAGAGAATTTTTATCCCCTATATAATTAATTAATTAAATTTAATTGAATTAATTTAAAAAAAAAACTGTATTAACATCAAACGTCATCTGCTACAAATTTATAAAAATGTATTTGAACTTGACCAGATGAATAAAATTATTTATTAACGATTGAAAATTTGAACAAGATATATACATTCATATAGAAAGATTGTGAACTGATAGTATGAATTGAAAAATCAATTTATTGAATACGTATGCTTTCTTTATGCCTTCAAGCAATTTTGAAGAAAGCTACTATTAATTGTTTTGTAATATCTAGTCTTATGGCAATGTGACATATAAAGTTTCTATTAGAATAAAAACTACAACAGTGGATGGATGGGTCGCAATAGGAAGACCACGAAAAACATACCTTGAGCAAATTGCTGAATTTTTTAGGAAGGGCCAGGTCAAGAGTACCCTCAACCGGCGGGCTTGCATGAGGAGAATAATGAGGGAGGAGAAAGCAAGGGAAGTATGCCGAGATTGTAGCAGATGGAGATCTGTGATCTCTGCCTACCCCTACGGGAGACAGGCGTGACGATATGTATGTATGTATGTATTTAATTATAAGTATAAATATTATGAATGCAATCTGTAAGATGTTGGGAAACCGTAGTACCTACTATGAACTATAAATATGTAAAAACGCCTTATTCAGTGTTTCTTTTATTAAGTCATAATATCCGAAAATAAATATATATTTATGTTGATGATGGTTTAAATGCTTTATTTGACTTTTATTTTAATGTGTTTTTTTTCAAAACTCAATTTGTGACTATGGAGTACTGAGTAATAATGATTAATTTATAACAATTCTAACCGAGAGAGGAAAAGAGATTAGTGTTCAGGAAAAGCATAAGTAGTTGTGTATGTCCAATATGTTCATATGTTAAACTGGTGAAAGTGTGTAAACAATTACAGAATTTCCTTATATAAATACTATTGTAGAAAATTAAAGCACTATTGATTATCTTTTATTATTTAGATAATACTTCCTCATAAGGAAAATATAGACGTATATTGAAAAACAAAACACTAGGACAAAGTAGTCTGAATTACAATCGATAAATTGTGCCTTCAAAAATAATTTCAGTATTTATTTAGACATCCCACTGCAATTAATTTCCAATTGCCTGTTACGCAATCAACAAATCAATGTGCCCGGACATGGCTCCCGGAGTGCGGCTGTTCTCCGCGTGAGGCCTTCCGCTTAAGGGACCGTACATACTAGGCCGACATTTTATTTACTTTTAATTGCGTTTCCAAAATGGGAGTTGAGGAAATCGGTCAGTTTTGCGATACAAAATAATTATTTTTTTATATCCTTATATATATTTGCAGTTTTTATGAACATATTACATGATTATTATTACATGAAAAAGCCAACACTAGATACAATCCCCTTCTTATATTTAAGAGTTATGGTATGAAACTACACTACAAGTCATCTAAGTAAATGACATACTAAAAATATTAATATTATCCATTTATAATTTTTGATTGAAAGGTGCCCATTTTTTTTTGTTGTAAAGTAATTTATATTAAAATGAGTTAATATTATGTTTTTAAATGTTAAATTAGAAAGATAAATTTAGTTATACAATAGTATGAAGATTTAAAATTAACAATTTTATATAGTGAAAATTGTTACGTTACATTATTTTAATTAGTACGTTACCCAAATTTTGATGTATGTTTTAATGTAATTAAGTATACTTCTATTTAACTCAAGCTTGCTGCACGGTGTAAAATACAATCCACAAGTTCCATAAAAAGACCGCGGGTGATCGAATGAGTTATTAATATTATTACGCTGTTACGATAAGATGGAAATGGGTTGCATGTTATTACTTCGGCGGATCTGTTAGATTTTAAATGAAGCAATTATTGCCTTTTTAATAACGACTTAAGAATGTTGTCAAGTGAAAAATTTTAAAAAAATATGAGGTTCGTAAAGAATGAAATGAAAAATTTGAAGGGATTATAAAGTTGCTTCACATAAAGGAAGGAAGCATATGTAAATTTGTATACCTAATCATATATTTTATCGAATTTTCAGAGAGTAGCGCTTTTTTGTCATCGTTATAAGTTACCATACTAAAATTTGCAAACGATTAAAAAAGCTATATACAATAAAGTGAGATTGAACATTAAAATATAAATTATTCAAATAATGCTTGTCTAATAAAATATTTTTTCACATTATTTGAGTTTGTACTAATAAAAATGATTTTTTTTTATTTAATTAATTGATAGAAAGTATAATGTTATATTATTATACATATGAGCCTAATAAACCTTATTAGTTTTTCCTGGGATTGATGAGATGTAGAAATCTGATAAAATCCGATGTCATTATACTTAATGGGAATTTAGTTAAGGAATTTAGATCATAGTTCGATTTTGAACTAGGCTTTTCACCACTGAACACACACCATGTAAAATTGGCTAAAATTACTTGAAAGTCGGATTAAAACGCAGAAACAAATCAAGATCGAATGTTATAGGCCTAGTTGTGTGACTGATTCTAGAATCCGTCAAGGCAAATTACTAGTAATTTGCCTCTTCAATCTCGAGGGTTTATGTCGTTCACAGTTTAACTTATGCCCGCAACTTAAGGAAGACTTTTACGTCAGCTTTATTGGTATTGTTTTCTCTGTGGACTGAACAGTATATGCCTGCTATGTATATATTTCATAGGTATTTAGTTGACATGACTTAATTATGTAGTTGCCCAGTGAAGGCAAAAGTGACTCGCCAGTCACTTTTGCCTTGTCTTAAACGACATTTTATTTACACGCCCTTTGCTGGAAAAATACCTAATCGCATTTTTTTGCAACGCAATTGACTGCCTTTGAATGCTTTCTAAGGTATTTTTTCTGTCTTTTTCACGATATTTTCTCATCCACTTAAAATACAATATGATAATTCATTACTCGGGATTCACCGCTATGGTTCAATCTTGTTTCGTTCACATACTAACACAAACTTCAAAACTCACTTCATATTACAAATATTAGTTTTATCATTTTAATCATCATCACCAGCCCGCGGTAGTTCACTTCCGAACATATTAGTTAATAGTTATATGAGTTTATAGTAGACCATTACAATGTAATACGAATGAGTCCATTCTAGAACAATCAAAACAATGTAGGCTCCTCGCACATGTGCCGTCAATCGGGACAAGTGCACTGACACTCAACATGTCTCACTTCTCAGAATCGGGTTAATTCGGTGCATGACGTCAGCACCCGGTCAGAGTTACCGTCCGCTTCCTCATCGAATACAGCTCCCTGTAATTAAACTCGGTTTGAATTCATTTGCATCGTAACATAGCTGGCAGGATGGTCGGTGATTGGTCGACAGTCGACTAAACAGTCGAGTAAGTCCTCGGTAATACATATTATTTAAATTCTAAATGCATACGACCTTAATCAAATGCTAATTAATTGTCGGCGTGTAAAGCGGCCTATTTGAGTACTTATCGTGGGTTAATCTAATACTTATAAACCATAACGATAGTTGAGATTTTGCTTATATGAGGTGCCTTTTTTAAAGCAGAACAGCAGAAAAAGCATGTGAAATGACTGAATTTATAATGTATTACATCAATTAATACATGTGTTATAGTCCACAGCTGGAAATTAGCCCTCCTGTAGTCCATTTGTAAATGAGGGGTGTTGCTTTCTCCATTCTTCGCAAACATCCGAGGATCGAAGTTTGCTTTATCAAAAATGCTTTGCCAATATTCCACACGCTTATTCTACTATTCAATTATTATATTTACTAAAAAATATCACCGAAAAAATTAGACTACAAGATTATAGACAAAAATAATATTCTCTCTTCAGATATAACCACATTAAATTATTTTATACAAATTTTATAAAAAAGATTTACAATAACGTCGCCACCCGTTTATAATAATTGTAATAAGTCTTAGACGAATAAAAACTAGAGTATATAAGTCTATACACTAATTATATATTGTTCCGCCTTGAGTGGAATTAAGTTAAATACACTCATTTGCAAAAAAATGGGCGGTTTTGATTTTTCTACA
This sequence comes from Baronia brevicornis, assembly GCA_031353405.1. Lineage (NCBI taxonomy): Eukaryota > Metazoa > Arthropoda > Insecta > Lepidoptera > Papilionidae > Baronia > Baronia brevicornis. The sequence continues at coordinate 10,392 of JASFAT010001296.1, forward strand.
ATATAGGTAATGTTTAGTTCTAGACAAGTTTTAATAGCCAAACTATGTTACTGGCACTTAATAAACAGACTGTTTATTAAGGCTATGAAAAGAAAAATATTCCGATTCAAAACTTTTGTTTTTTGGGACTGTAAAGAGCAGGCTTTTAGATATACGCAGTTGACGACCAGCACGAGCTCCCAAGTTACTCCGTAAGCACCGGATTGCTCGAATTAGGTTACCTAGAAATTGCTTTTCTTGGACATTAGGTAGCGGGAGTAGCGTATTCTTATCCGATCAGGCTCGAATTTGTCTGCATGGTCAGGACCGACGTCGGCGAGTATAACAAAGTCCAGGGAAACACTATGCTGACGTGTGTTTTAAAGAAATCACCTCTTATTTTGGAGAATCTGTTGTGTTTTGGGCGTGCGTAACTTCCAGCTATCGTACCAAGAAAGTAGTCATTGAAAATGGCTCATTAAATGCGCAAAGCTATATAACAAGAAATTTCTAGTCATCTAAGCTAATGACATACTAAACATATTAATATTGTCCATAGAAAAGCCAATGACTGTAAGGTGCCCGTTTTTCTTGCAAAGGAGTATGTATATGTTTTGTAAATGCATATGCATATAAATATGTTATATGAATGTTATTTTTATTTACATATCAATCATAATCAATACAATCATAACGGTACATTGCGGGACATTGATCTTCCACCGAATAAGGATATCATGGTTGTGTTACGCTTGGCAGGCGGATCGCTGATTGCTTTTATTCCTCAGATAAACGTTGTTGCTGGTTTAATCTCCCAAAGTCGACTTCTGCGACACTTAAAAACAGAAATGAGTCGGCTCTATTTTATGCCGGGAAAATTACACGGAAAACTGCATTTATTTACACGCCTAAAAGCTATTATTTTATTAATTAATTAAATAATAGCTTATCGTTGTATGACTACTGAATCACTTGTGAAGTATATTAATCCAGAACCAAAAGGCTAGACACATGCGTTGTCAATATATTTTAATGAATAGAAAGAACTACGAATATTGATTGAAAAAGCGTAATTCTTGAAGAGCTACGATTGGAACCACATGGCGTTGTTAAACGACAAAATAAATTAAAAAACAATCACCACATCATTTAAGTAAACAAAAAAAAAGGTTTGAGCTTCATTGCGACCGAGGCATTTGCTGTCTGCGTTCACGGTACCGGTGAAAAAAGTTCAACGGTACACGTTACGAGTTGAGTCTTATGCGCGAATGTATTAGGGTGTAAACGTTACCGTGCTTGTTTTAGTTTCAAGGGCTCAGATATTCTCAGCGTGGGAAAAGCTTTTCGAAGTCAGGTGGCAGTACATGTGGTTCGCTCCTGTTTAGGGTGTTTAAAAATAATATTTAACTAAACACACACGTACGTGGTGTGTAGACGTCGTAGTCTTCGCGGGGGATAATCTCATGAGTTATGCACCTATCTTGAACGAGCCTGGTGGTCCGTAAACAATAACAAAGAATTATTTACATTGTCTGATGAGCGCGGTTTTACTGATCACAGGTGTATAATAAAAACCGCTCTAATAAATTTATAACCAACAAATAAAAGATGCGCTTTATAACGTGGAATCTTGTGGCAGACTACAGCTTAATTTTTGATTGAACTATTATAGCGTTATAATAAAATTAAAAGGATATTTAAAAATATAGGAGTAAGAAGAATTTTCCAGATGACTTTGTAATTAAATTAAAAACGTTCATTTTTATATTAAGCTGAAACACTTCCTCAGAACATTTTTATCCTAAACCGGATACTTAAGGAATATCTTTATGTACAGATTTACATGTTTAAATTACAATTTATTAGTTCGTATGGTTTTTTTTCTTTATAAGTTTTATCTTCAATCAATCTTGCAACAGGTGTGTTGTAAGTAACTGTTATGCTGTTCTCACTGGAGAAGGGACTCGTCCATGCATGAGATCAGCGACTAGTCTATGTCCAAGTGTTTCATTACCAAGATTGTCAGTCAAAAATACAGACAAGTAAAACCTGTTCATCTTTATAATGCATTTCCGCAAAGTAACTCCTGACTGCATTAATTATGTTCCATTATCGACTGTACACTCGGTGCCACGGATTGAAAGAAATGAAGAAGCCTCGCTAAAGCCGCTACCACCTAATTCAATGATCCATGACCGGGACTACTCCGCCATCAGTGTACGACTGTGAATGAGGAGGTCCAGATTACTTTCACATATTTGCAAAATACGTCAGTCTTTATCTAATAGATACAATACTTTCAAAACAATTGTGTTATGCGCCACAGTATGTATGTATTAGGTATCACTTGTCACAGGTAGTTGGTTTTCAGCATTTTATGTCAATTTAACTTGAAATATGTACTACCCATATATCTGTCTAGTGTTGCGATATCTACTTTATATTAATCAGTATTAAAATGAAATCACCTCGACCGTACAGACAGAGACAATGGGGCTGTTGATACTTATGTCTGCATGTGTTTTATTTCGTTTATAAGTACTGACATCACATTTTCTTAAGTTTTCTTTTGAAGCCCTTTGACTTTCGGCCTTGAAATTCTTCCGACGAGGATCCTTACGCACAAAAGAATACGAAGGAATGCTTAATATGCAAAAAATAAATCTCGCCAATTGAGCACCGCCCAGGTCGGTTCGCCGTCACGTGAGCCCGTGGGATGAAAGCGATAATGGAAGAGAATTCGCAACGTGGGTGTCCATCTTACGGTGCATTGTGCAGCGTTTTTTGTGTCTCGTTTTACTTTTAAAGCATTTGATACGCGTAGATGAGTGAAAATGCTGAGCACATGAATGGTCACACGCGTAGTATAAATATAGCTATTGGTCTATTCAAACTGCGTAGATATTTGTATGAAGAATTAGGTATTGTGTAATTTTAGGTTTGTATATGTAAACTAAAAGAAAGATGATTGTATTTGTTTACAATATTTCAAGTATAAGGAAATAAACATTGTTACCCAATATTGAATTATAATACATTTATTATATTTCCGCGCCAGTTTAATGGTCAAATTTAGTAGTAACAAGTACAGCGAGGAGTGGCAATGAGTGTATGTTGTTCAATATTACCCTCTCAAACATATCTTAAATTAATTTCGAAAATGTTTTTCAAAGATTTTGTTATTATGTTTTAATTGTATGATGTGTGTATGTATGAAGGGCACTGCAGATGTGTTTTTTACAGCCTGGTAAAGATAGGTTATCTTATATATCGCATTGTTGTACCCTGCCTTTAAGACGCGCGACCTAGGTCGGTCTAAGACTTTACGTGTCCAGTCATACATGTATGAACATTATCCCACGCGGTTAAGCTACGTTAACCTCTTTCGAGAAATAATAGAACCATCAATTGTGCACTTTCTCTTCCGAATTCACCTTTATCTGTAGGATAAAATTTTACAATATTTATAGAGATATAATCAGAGAAGAGTGGTAGATATATAGAGAGAATGCCTTCCTTCATTAATGCCGCTGAACCAGGTTTGGACTAATATATATATATATATATATATATATATATATATATATATATATATATATATATATATATATATATATATATATATATATATATATATATATATATAATTTAAAGTTGTAATAATGTACGAACTGCAGATATCCCCTGTCAATAAATACATATTTTTTATAAATGTAATGAAAATATAAATTGTTGTTAATTAGTATAAATTAAAAAAATATGATAATGAGGTTTTAAAAGTATTTGTTATGTTTCAAACCAACTTTGGTCTACAATGTGATTTGAACCCAGAACCACCTTAGTTTATTATTGAGGTACTCTCACCACTGATTGTAGTGTTGGTTACAACAGTGGAAGTGGATCTACCATTGCTCTTTTGTCGAAATAGTTAAACTTGGGAACCTTAGAGAAACTTTCATTGTTCGCCAGCGCAATTTAAAATTTGTGAATCCAATATACTAATATGTATTATTCTATATAAAGGCTGTAGACCGGTAGATGTAATAAATTAGCTGCAGTGAGCCATGTAATATAGCCCACGCCATGGCTTCTTCTTGCCGGTAGTGACACGGAAGTTGAATGTGCTACTTACGTACGCCTACTTCTTCAGCAGTCTCGCTTGCGTCAATCCTATATCACCTTGTAGTAAAACTTAACCGTTATCGTGTCTAACATTAATATTCCCTAGTATTATTTCAGTATACATATAAACTCCTTTGCAAAAAAACGGGCACCTTACAGTCATTGGCTTTTCTATAGATAATATTAATATTTTTAGTATGTTTTCATTAGTTTACATGACTAGAATTTATTTATTTTTTAACACGTAAATCCTAAAATTCGTGTTTTAGCCAATGTAAACACAAATCCGTATGCAAACGGACATTTTTATAGGTATAGTGAAATTAAGGCTACGAGTATGTTTATGGTATTTTAATAAAAAAGACATTAAAAAAAATAAAAATTAATAGCGAGTATAACTTCTCCTTGCAGCAATTACGGCGTGTAATCGTCTTTGGATGCTTTCCACCAGGATTTTGATGTTATCTCGTGGAATGTGTTCACACTCAGTTGAGATCACACGTTTAAGCTCCCTGATGTTTTGTGGAGGTGATTGGACAGATCGTACTTGCCTTTTTAGGAGGTCTTAGACGTGCTCAATGGGGTTAAGGTCGGTGCTCCGCGCTGTTAAGTCCAAATGACGGATACCGACCTCTTGTATATAAGCATCTACGTCGCCAGAACGGGGCGCCCGAGCATAATCATCAAATTAAATGGCATCTTCATCAATTGCTGTCAGTGCGGGTTGGGCATTTTAACAAAGGATTCCTGTTATATACCTTTGCGCATTTTGGTGAGCCATTTTCAATACTAAATACTATCTCTCTACGATACTATCTCGGTACGATAGCTGAAGTTACGCCCGTCCAAATCATAACAGATCCTCCACCATAAATGGTGATTGCTTTAAAACTCACGTCAGCATAGCGTTCCCCTGATCTTCGTAACACTCGCTGACATTGGTCTTCACGATGCAGACAAATTCCAGGCAGTCACGGAGTAATTTGGGGGCCCGTGCTGGTTGTCGATTGCGTATATCAGTCGCTAAAACCTCCTCCTCACAGTCTATAGGCTAATTTGTGCTTCTCGTACCTCTTCAAGGGGTCTTTTGAGGTCTATGTAACTGCATTTGCGGTTAATCAGCGCCTGTGTCACTAAAAAGCGGTCGTTTTCTCCCAGAACCTAGTCTTGGTATCGTGTCCAGGTTTTTTAAACGGTTGAACGACTCACGTTAACACCGCTGTGAGACGTAACATTGGCTGCACCCTTCTTCCAGCAGCATATATAATTAAATCCAAATAGTAAATTCTTTTTAACATTCATTGAATGAAGTTTTTTTCTTCCTTAGACAGCTGTGTGGTGAAATCCAATGGCCAGTCTCACATGAATGCTTCCTCTCAGCTCAATTATTTTTTTAGCCCCTTTACTCAGAACAAATTAAGTGATTTCTTACGTGCGAACCTTGAATTCGTTAAATGGTTACTTTTTATTAATTTCCGGAAAAGTACCACACATTCACAAGACAATAGTAGCTTTTTTATTTTAGACCTAAAAATGAGATTTTATTGACTAGAACTGTTTAGACGTATTTTGTTAAATAGACATTACAATAAGAACTGTTTGTCTTGTATATGGCTATGTGGTATGGCTAACCTTTATTAGGTTAGCCATAAAGATTTTGGTCTTGATAGAGAAATGCTTAAATTGATTGTAGAGATTTAACGTTATGGGTCAGTGACAGGCATGATGTCTGGCTTTAAGGTCGTCTATTGACCTGCCTAGCATGGAGACTATGGTTGAAACCTCCCAGATTGGGTGAGATCAATATTCATCATCATCATCAACAGCCTGCGGCAGTCTACTGCCGGACATAGGCCTCCCCCATAAAGCGCAACCTAGCCCGATCTTCGGCTACACGCATTCAGTTTCTGCCAGCTGCCCTGCGCAGATCATCGCACCATCAAGCCGGGGGGCGTCCCAAACTACGTTTACCAAGACGCAGTCTCTAATCCAGCACTCGTTTGCTCCAGCGATTGTCAGATTTCGGACAAACGTGACCAGCCTATTGCCACTAATTAGTTTGCTAATTCGAAAGGCTATGTCGGTGACATTAGTTCTCTGGCGGATCTGTTCATTCCGAATCATATCTACCAGAGAAACTCCGAGCATAGCTCTCTCCATAGTTTTCTGAGTGACTCTGAGCTTGTAAAGCAAACGGACTGTTAGCGTCCACGTTTCGGTAAGACCAATATTCTGCTTTCAATGATATTTAAACCGTATTCCTAACGATTTTGTGCACTATTTGAGGCTGTAGATAAATGATGGTTATGGACTTTCTACTCTCTTCTTCTAAGCTCTTCAATTAGGCAAATAAGTGGCAATTAGCTGGTCACGTTTGTCGGGAGCCGACGAGTGTTGGAATAGAAAAGTACTGTACGTTGTATGTTTGTACGTTTGTAATTGTTAGATGGAGCGATGGAGTACATGGCGGCTGAAAGAAACACGGATGCGTGAAGCTGAAGATAAGACTAGGTGGCCTTAGGGGACGCCTATGTACAATATAACATTGGATGATTGCAATCTGACGATAAATAATGAATTAAGGGATATTATATGATTAAAAATAAATATTTTTGTAATCTCTTATTATAAATTTAAATATTTTATATATGTTATAAAATTATCCATATTATTATTATTATTATATTCAAATAATATGGAAAGCCATTAATAAATTAAAAAGTACTTTTACAGCGTAAGGCTTTGTAGTAGAATTGAATCAATAAATTAAATTGTTTGTGATTTATATTTAGAGTCTCTTGCTCTGGTATATAAACCATTATAAGGTATATAAACCATTCTAGACATTGTAGGTAACTGACAGCTTACTGCCCATTTCTACAATTATTATACAAGCATGTATTAAGGTAATAGTAATTTTTAATTTGACATTAAAAATTATATTTAAATATAATTTATTAATATAAATTATTATATTTATAAATATATATTAAATCTTTTAATTTAAGCAGAACTTTTGATAGTTGTTAAGGATACACGAAATTAGACGAGTTTCTTTCCGTGCCCTTCGTGTTAGTTCCGGCTACTCTAAGTGGTACGCTATTATCATACATACATATATTCAAAATATAATAGTTATAAAGTGATAAAGATATACTCATTAAATTAAAATTATTCTGATAGTTTTAACATTAAACAAAGAGTTTGTTGATAGAATTATCAGACTTCAAATTACCGCGTAAAATAATTCTTCCAATTTCAGAACGATGATCCTTTAAGGTTATTGACCAAAAATATTCATTTCCGATTCCGAGGAGAACATCATTGTTTTTAATGGCTGTTCTTGCATCCGTCGGAAGCCAATAACTTTTATTGATATTCTCTTTGCCTTGGCAGGAAAGAGTGCAAAGTGGAAGCAATTAAATTACAACCGTAACAATTAATTAGGTATTGTAACCTTCGATTATCCGATAAAAGAGTACTTGTAACAATCGGACGAAAAGCCAATAAATTGTCTTAAAGAATATCACTTTTAGCCCGTATTCGTAACGAATAAAAAGCATTTAAAAATCACATATTTTCTGCATATGATATGTTATCAAAAATTTAATTCAATGAGCGAGTTGCCTTGAAACATTGTTATGGATATGGCAACCCTAAGCCTAACCGATGCGGAAGCAACGGATGTCGATGGTTGACACCGGCTTTGGGTCAAGAGCGACCGGCAATCATCATTGATTACAGTAAGCCAAGGATGTCGGAAACTATTTAAAAACTATATTTATCTCACGGTATCTATCTATGGGAATGTAAACAAGTTCACGTCCATGTGAAGGCGAGACCAAAATACCGTATTACATAAGAGTAATAAATTGAGACTAAAATCGAAATATGTTGCTTGATTGAATATTATATCTAATTCAGGCTTTATTTAGTTTTATTAAATGTGACAAAATTAACTTCATTTAAGTACTCTTAGAACAGATATTCAGAGAAAGTATGCAAATACTGATATAGTTAAATGAGTATTGAATGTAACATATTTGAGCTGTTTATGTCAGTCCAAATGTTGAGCTGTTTGTGTCAGTTCAAAATATTTTGTTTGTTCTAAGAATCTTCGAGATTCGAGATCTCTTCGAATAAAATTCTTCTTTTGGATAGTTTGATAGGCGAATTGAAGATATCAAATTGTTTTATATTAGGTATTCTGGAAAACACTGTAGCCTGTTCACTGATATCTATTTCTACACTCGCACACAAAGGAAGAAATGGGGTGACTCCTATACATATCTAGATAGTAGTAAAAACATATACATTTTCTACTACTCGAATTAAAATAGAACATTGTATCAGCAATAGCTAATTCGGTTAAGGTAAACGCTTACGATCTATCGTCGTGACGTGAATTCGCTTCCAAGTACTACTGGACGATTGACATGAACCAATTTTCTTACGCAGGTATTATTGCTGCAGGAGAGATTAAACTCGTTTAATTTAATTGATAATCGTTAGTTTGCTTGAGGTTCATACCCAATTTAACTACTTAATTATTTATATTGTTGGTTTCTAGTCAATTATCAAAATGATATGAAAATCCATTACGTTAGTAGGCCTATTAAATTAAATTTATTTAATAACCTATATTGCAATAAAATGTTGATACAACAAAATATACTATATACCTAGCCACTTTCTTCATTATTTGCATAAAGCCAAAATCATGTTGATAGTTTTCTATTCATTTGTATAGTTTTTTGTTCGCATTAAATTACATTACAATTACATAAGATTGATGATAAGCATTACACAAACGGCGCTGAGTTGCGCTACACGTAATACCTTAGATCGGAGAAAGCACACCGCCGCGCCGGCCTTGGCAGTGAAGCAGAGCTCAGCAGGCCGCGTCGTTCTACACTTACCACAGAGCAAATTATTTGTAAAACGCCACACATTTAACATCATGTTTTTTTTATTTTACATTGTTTTTCAACACATTGTCATAGTTTTCTTCATTTATTATTTTTAACCATTTTCTCCACTTTTTAAAGGTCATTTAATATATAATAAATGTACTCGATACAAAATTAAATTATAATTAATTATAATTTAATTTTCAAATTAAAAGAATCCTGTGTAAAAGATACAGAGAAAATTAATTATTATTAATAATGACACTTTTTAATACCGAAAATATAATTTTAGTTATCTAGAATTAACTGTAAATATGATACTAAATAGATTGAGATGAAAATATGACGTCTATGCACTCGACATATATAAGTGATTATTTTATTATATAACCAAAATAAAATGTTTATTATTACAATATTTGATAATTTATATATATCTTATAGTTTACGTGTTTTCTAAATATTATTTGCCTTATCGATAAATTAAATTCAATGCTCAGTAAAATTGACCAATTAACCAGCAGCAAAACAACCCCTATAACAAAAATGTTATACGAAGTTATTATACTGTTTGTAGTTTCACTGTGGCCCCGCAACGAGCTCATCACCCGCGCTGTGCTTATAATTGGCGCGAGTTTTCACGCATAGCTATACAGTCATACTTTCATTGTCAATGAACTTGGAAAGCGGGGATGCTCTGTCATTGTCATTACATAGCTCAGAATGCACTCTCGCTGTGCAACACTCGGCTTAATGGCAGCAAGCGTGCACGCAAGTGACGCAACCGAGCAGATCGGATTTTAAGAAAAAAAACAAACGTTACATGAGCGATTTCCATTTTCTTTGTTTGAATCTTAACGTGAGATTTTCATATATGCACAACATTTTCTAATGTAATTTAAGAATGGATATTCTCTTTTTGTGGGTTATATATTATTTTGTTTTATAGTGTATTAGACTAGCTGAGCTTAAAAGATTTATGTGCAGGTCAACGAGTAGCGGAGCACTCACCATCAGGTGAACCACAGGCTTGTTGGCTTGGTCTGCTGTAAAATCTCTACAATTTGAATGTAAAATATGATTAGTAAATATTATAATAAAACATTTATAAATGAATTCAATTTCTTAAAATTTCTAATACCTTACAGCTTCCGATGTCGCCGCAAGCTTAGTTTTAGCAAAAAGTAACAAATTTTGTAGTATATTTTTTTAATGGGATAGGAGGGTAAACGAGCAAGCGTATCACTTGATGGATAGCAAAGATCGCCGTCCATAGACAATTACGGAAGCGTTACCGGCCTTTATTTAAGTTCTGTGTAGGCTTGTTTTTGAAGGTTCGAATGTGGTATAGGGTCAAGTGTGGTATAGGGACTCTGCTTCCGCTGGAAAGGAGGTTTCGAGAAAAGCGCACCGTACTGGATCGTCACTCATACAATCCTTATACATGGGACTGAACGATCTAAATTACTTAATACAGAAACTATCTCTTCCGAAATCAATGGTTGTGATATGTGTTGGTTCGGTTAACATATCGGAATTAATGTATGTATACCCTACAAGAATTTATTCCGAGCCCATTCCTACAGAAATACTCGTGCTTAGCAGTAGTAGGCACATATATATATGGCTGTGGAAAAAAAATACTGAAAGTGATACAAAACGATTTGTGTGGTTATGGAAATAAATGTCTGTTATTAAGTGTTTGCCAACAAAAATGTTGCATAACAAGGTCAAAATTCCCTCACAGATTTCAACCGGCTGTGGCTTAATTAACTGGTAATATGGCTTCGGGTGACAGTGTGGCGCGCCCCGGTGCGGTGGGAAAGCTTAGGCGTTTGGACGCTCGCACTTGACGCTCCAACGACCACGAAAACTACTTCAAAGCGGACGCTAAACATTCGTGGAGCCTCATTAGATATTTTATTTTTGTATTACATAGTTTAAACAATAGAATAATGATTAGATATAATGTATAAGTTAATACTTATTAACTTGACAATATATATATATATATATATATATATATTCTTTATATTAGGAAACGAAAACATCGTCCTGAATAGAACTAATATTATAGTCAGATAATTGAACGATATCATTAACTATACTGTATAAATAAAAATTAAGAAAATACTTTTGTATCTTATGCACGTATATGCATGTTGTTTTTATCAAATTTACACATTTTTAGAAGCCCTTTTTCCGCGACCTCTGGATATCGATTAATACTATATTACAGAAAAGTTGGTCTGCATAAGAAATTAGGTGGTATGGTATGATTTTGAGTATTAAAAGCATGTCTGCGGATATCACTGTGGATTTCGTTATTTTCATTTTTAACCAAAGTAAATTAATAAAACATATTTCTGTAATGTATCATTGTGCGCTCCATAGATATCTCTGTTCTTAAATCACTGCTTCTATAATAATAAGAAAAGCTCGGAGGAACTGCGCTCCATTGACGTCGTCGTTACGCCAGGCCCTTCGACGCGTCACACTGACTGCCAACTGACAGAATTCACCACCACCTTCAACTATTGTTTTTAGATTAATATACCTATCAAAGCATCGGATTTATTTTTAATTTTTTGAATAAAAGCACAAAACTGAATAAATACATATATCTCAAAAATATTTAATTTATTTGTGCTCTTTATTGCATAATAAATTTTAAAGCATAGACAATTTTAAAATAAAAACTTAATTACAATTATGTATATTATATAAGAATTGTTTAACAGTAAAACTTCCAATTTTTTATTATTATTATATATGTATTGCTAATTAATATTTAATTGATATGATTAAAAAGGAAAGAAAATGAAAAGTAATAGAGTCTAAAAAGTCTAATACTTTTTTCGTATAAGCAGAACATTGTCCCTTTATAAAGAGGAGGTGGTCGGGCTAAGAATTAAAAAGAGGTGTCTAGTTTAATGAGTATGAATGTTCGTGGATTTCATGTACAATCGCGAGATGTGATTTCATCATTTGGACTGGTAAGGACGAATATTACAGTTAGTAGTTTCCATGCCTTTCCGCATGAGTAGTGTATTCATATTGACTCTTTGTACCTGATTCCTTTCTGAATAAGGAAGTCTAGGCTTTTTGTTTTTACAATAATTACTATATTTATATAATGTAGTACTATGCATATCTATATATAAATAGAATATTTTAATTTAAACTAGTTTCTTTGCATAATTGAGAAGTTCTGTACGAAAAATACGAAATTCATGATGAGATCATAGCAAAATTTACATAAAATTATCCCAAGAACTAATAATATACTATTTTTATACATTTAGTCACTTGAAATTATTCACTTAAACCTATAAAAATAATACTTTTCATTTAGCATATTTCCTTATTTTTTTTTGATTTTTGTTGGAAATGGCAGCAATAATTTTTAAGGAATTTCATATATTTCGATGTCATGACAAAAAAAGGCTTATTACTAGACGCGAATATAATAAAAAGAAATAAATGAGCGCAAATACTAGACTGCATTTATTATCTTGATTGATTTCATAATAATGAAATATTTTTTTGGAAAAAGTGGAACAGCAAAACAATCTCCTCCTCTTGCTTCAGTTAAATTTATAAACATCTGAAAAATACAAAACACAACATAATATCGGTATGGAAATTAAGAGCATGTACAGGTGAGCCGCTTAGCTGAGAACGATCCCTGGTGCTCAATACTTCTGAAATATATAGATGTTAAAAATTGAAGTACGAATATACCATGTGTAGGCAGTCATCGGTGCAGGAAAACATGATTAGGAAAGATTTTCGTGCTAATCTGGCTTTTATTTCTGGGGCAGGATATCATGTTTTTTTAAACGGTAGAATGTGAAAGACAGGAGACGTTTAATTAATAATTAAATTGTATTATAGCTTTTGTTTGCAGTCTTTTTAATTTAATTAAGAACAAACTACTTGGTAAATGGCTTCCCATACGATATAATACCATGGGTTTGTTTCTATCTCTTTTACCTATTCAAGAAACTTATTTTTTTATCATATGCACTATGTAACTAAATTGATAAATTGATTTACAAGAAATTTAGTAATAATATTAGTATTGATAGACTCTTTTAATTAATAAAAAGATAAGAACTATTATAGTAGCTCTCATATATACGTAGAAACTAATAATTAGTGCAGTACGTACTAATAACAAGCTCTGGTGTTTTCAAATATTGAAATACTGACCCAATATAACCTTGGCAGCATCTCAATTGAGTTAGTGACTGTTAGTATTACGTATTTTAAAAAGTTTTCGGAGTGATTTCCGTGCAGCTCGAGATTAACGTAACTCACTCGAAGTAATTAATCACCAACCTTGACAATCTCTTATCGTTCAGGGAAATACGTAGGAAATTAGTCAATAGGCAGACCTAACTGATTTTGTAACAGCAATCCGTCACTCCTCAACTTCCTTTTTGTTTTATACTTAAAGCTACGTAATATAAAGCTAGGGGAAAAATATCACGAAAAGTTTTCTAAGAATTATTCGCTTCCTATATTATTTAAAAGTATGTCTGTATGGTATATGATTTTAAAATACTATTAAAGAAATACGTAGACAATAAAGATTATTTTTCTTTGATTGATTTAGTTTTAAACATATTTTAACTCGTCCGCCTATATCTTCTTCATTGAAATGCTTATATAAACAAACACAATATACACACACGTCCACATTATTAAATATTAAAAAAAACGAATCCGTTAAATGCTAATATTACCACCATACACGAATAAAAGTCTTAGTAAAATATTCCAACGTTTAAAAACATAATTATGAATATATCTGTACTCTCTCATCTGTCGTTGTTATCTGCCGTCAACTGTTAATCCTACTCCATTTTTCCGCGATAATAAAATTTATGGCATAAATTTATTATCGTAGTTGTGTCGGTAATAGCAGGCACTCAGAGGCAAAGGAAGTGAGCGGACGCGACCTTGACATTTCCCGCGTTGCCAACGTAGACTACACAACCGTCACTAGGAAGTAGGAATAAATACTCAAACTTTGGCTCCGAATCCTGTTTGCTCAGATGGGATTAAACATTCAATTAGTAAAAACAAAAAGTGTAAATTCTCCGACAATACTAATTATAACGTATTATTTTAATATTTTTTCAGTACCAAAGATTATTTGCCCATCAACTAAAACAATACAGATAGAAAGATACTAAGACTTCATTCGAAACAAATCTACTAATCAAGCAAGGGGTAAGTTCGACTATCCAGAGAAAAATAAATGATAAAATATAAAGTCATTGAGATGTGCCTTAAAGAGGGATGTACAATATGCCCGCAGGTCAAAGCCTCTTGAATCAGAAAGCGATTAAGAGAAGACAGACAGCCCGTCGGTTCCTCGCTGCTCATTGTGTTCGACAAACGCCAACAAAAAAGAGGCTTAATGGAAATCCGGTTTTCTATTAACATTTTCCTTATATGATTTCATGTTCAGGGTCCAGCCACCTGTTATTTCGGATGGTACTCTTTTTAAATAAGTATATGAATTGAAATATACTAAATATTAAATAAATAAATTATAATATTTGATATTCGAGAACTTTTAAAAGATATTTTAATTGATAAGTCTCGTGTGAAAGTTGTTATAATCAAAGCAGTTTCAGTAATAAAAGATCAATATTAATCATTGTCATTATATATGATGCATCTTTCTTTGTAGTGTTATTATTATGTTATTTTTTCATTTAAAATACTATTTATAATGGCGTCTGATGGTAGCAATAGATTTTCAACCTTAACAATTACTTTCAAACAAGTATTTTTCGACCATATTTATATTAGGTTATAGGTCGAATAATCCTTATTTGAAACTAGTGGTAAATGTTGATAACCTCATTCCGCCACCCGAACATCTTTCATTAGTATTAAAAGAGAAATGGAGTTGTATTATAATTTGTATTACAAGTAGCGCTATCTTTTGTTATTTATACGAAAGTATTCTTATCGTTATTCTTTTCTTCAATAGATGGCAGGTAAAACAATTATGTCAAAAAAAAGTTAATTTTTATATTGTGTGTATTGTGATAACAAAAAATTGTTAAATAAAAAATGTAATCTTAAAAATAATTGTTCCAAACTAATATAAAAATTAAAAAATATTATACACATTTTAAATAAAATAGTTTTAAGCTGCATTTTAAACACTGCCACCTTAAGACGAGTAGATAAATGAACCCAAATTAAATGAATAAATAAATTAATAAATAACACAATTAGACGAAACTTAAAAGTTCCATTGTTCTTAGATGCTATTTATTGATTCGGTGAAAAATATATATAGAATTGAGTATAATTCTATAGAATAGAGTATATTTAAATGTATGGCTAAACCAATACTATAAATTTACAGTACTACAATTTATAATCATTTTCAAGACGTATTGATAACTTCCGTTTGAAAAAATAAATTGTGCCAACATAATAGCAATTATAACATAAAATTGTATATTATTTTCCAGAAATAATCCCTCATTAAATATTTTGAATATACACCTATATTTCAAAAAGCGATGATGGCCTTAGGACTCAACAAGCAACTCTCTTTACGTTTCCCCCTGTAAAATTCACATCACCTTTCATCGGTCCTCAATGTTTTCCTCGAAATTGTGTGACCGGAAGCAATTATGATTACATTCCGAGTATCAATTCCCATAAACCGATTTTCACATGCTGCTTACGTGATGGTGCGTAGTGTGTATATCGTCATCAGTATTTAGGTAGGGTGACCATCTAAAAGTTCTAAATTCTTAAATAATAAACAAAATTTACGTGTAACGTTAAAAAATCTTAAACTTTGTAGTTCGCCATAAGTAGATAAAAAATGAAACACTCAAAGTGCTTTGCTTTTTTAAACAAAGTATGTAATTTTTGTATAACAAATTCAACAAAATTATTCGACTATGGACTAACTTTCCAATATGCGCCTTATAGTTTATGACAATTTTCAGACAAATTTTGTAGACACTCAGTCGATTTATATGATACTTAATGAAACTTTTCCCCTTTTACTTTAACTATAAATACACTTTTTTAATAAAAACATTATATAGTTATGTTCACAGTTGTGAACAAATAGCCTAATTAATAACGACATTTTTGTAACATGCAAGAAAATAATTGTATAACTTTGTTTTAGGTGTACAATAAAGAATATATATATCTAGCTAAAAACATAGCTTATCGATGTTTTATATTATTTTAATTTTTTTACATTGATATTAATTTATTAATGTATCTAAGTTTATGGCGAACCTAAGCTTCGTTTGTGTCAAGTAATAAATTTTCATCGGTGTTTGGCCGCCGGCATGACCGCCAAATATCATCATTTGTATGCAACGTACATCAATACATGTACGACAAGTCCGTATCGTAACTTGCCACTTACTTCAGCTTTTGTGTCACTTAGTCCATATATTAAATTAAGCGCCTCCTTTAAAACGGACAGCTGTGTTTTTCTTTACTAAATCGAGTAGTCATTAAAAAGTTCACTGTCATTTCTTTCATTTTATTGCGAGTAATAATAATATTTTTTCTAGTAAAAATATTATTAATAATATTTTTATTCTCTATCAATATAAAATCAAAATATCAATACGAAAAAACATTTAAGTCATCGAATGATGGATATAATTTGTTTTTAATTAATGAGGCCTAGCAGTAACCCCTATGTTCTTATTGCTAAATTTATCATTTAAAACTATTGTCATGTGAAGCAAATTAGGCTGTCAATTGTTCTAAAACTAGATATGGTAAGCGTTGTTAGCTACATAATAATAAAAAATATTGGCTATGAATTATTCATATTTTCTATGGCCGGATTGCCCAGCATTGATGCTTGCTATTACAATGTAAGTATTCAATTGTAAATAATAAATTCACAACTAAATTCTTTGCGGTGTCATGAACTCTGTGTCCATTGTTAACTTAATAAGGATGTGGGTAAATATACTGAAAAAATACGAATTTAAGTTCCACAATAATTTATTTTATTCAAGCAGAAAATTATTAGATTTTACAATACTTACAGTTTTCTAGTTTCAAGTGTTAAATTGATGCGTGAAAATAAGAACTAATACCGATAAAAGGTTTAGATATTCAAATCCTTGAAGCAATATATACCAATATATTTTGAATCATTGGATCATTTTTAGATGACTCAAAAAGTGACGGAGGCGGGCGAAGAAACGTTAGATTGGAATCACAATATCAAGTTGAGGAACTGCTGCTTCGGATTATTAATTATTATATAAACGTAATATTATTAATGACATGAGTGAAAATTACATATCTCTAATAGGATTTTTTCAAATTTTCTTGTAATATTTATGAAAAACTTAGTTGGAGTACTAAACATAATATAATGTTTGTGGTAGGAAATGGTTCTCATCAATAGTCCAATGGAGGATACGACGTACAGATCGTATGTCTAAGCCTTACCAACTGAGCTATTGCTGCTTCTAAATTTACAACATTGTTACGTAGTTTCCTCACAAATACTGGGAATAAAAATTAACAGGCAAGAATCATACCGCATTTGAATTCCAACGTCAAACAAGGATCTGATCCGAGTTGATACTCGCAACACATGTGTATCCCACACATGCGCATACGGTTATTATTCACATTTGGCACAGAACAGCGATGTCAACGCCCCTTCCTAGGGCTCTTAATGCGGAACTCACGGGGAAATCCAGCTTAGGACTTGGTTGACGCACTGCATTTGCATTCATTGTAATAAATTACCCCGTTCCATTTCGTAATTTCCTTTACATCTTTTGATACTTATCCAAACACAGGGACTTAACTTGGCGTATTTATATTAAATAAAATTATTAGGTTATGGCAATTCTTTAGTATTTAAAGTACTTTACTTATTAATATTTCTTGGCTTTCTTAACTAGTCGCAACCCTTAGGTTTGAAAGCAAAAATTAAAACCTGTGTCATTTGAACACCCAAACAGCGCAGTTAATATCTTTTCGGTACGGATACGTAAAAAAAAATTTTGAACAAAATTTTACAAGGTCGATTGTAATACTAACTGTAACAATGAAATGTGTGTGTGTAAATAAAGAAAGCTAATTGGCTAACAAATTGGGACAAGGAAGCGGATAGAATCGGTATTTATGAAACTTGTAATTTAACAATGTACAGAGCTCAGTATCTTATTGGTGCGCGTAACAACTCGTTTCCACAAGTGGCCCATAACGTTACGTTAAACTATTACACGGTTGCTACCGGTATCTTATTTCCTTTTGATGTGAACACGCTATGGTCAACGTCAGTATGCTGCTATTTAAATGGGGACAAATGTTTTATACTTTCATATCATTCATAATAATATTTTTATGAAAGAGGATGGCCATTTCCCATTTACATCTGCAACACCAAGCGCACTATAGACGGTTCGACTGCGTTGCAGATAGATAGGAAAATGTGTAGGAAAAAGGGAAGTAAAGTAAGAAAACATGAAGGTGACGAAAGGAAAAAACGCACCTCCCCTGTACCTCCGGTCACCGGTACCTCCCCTGAAAAGTTGATCCATTCGTGGTAGAGATAAAAATTTGTCAAAATATTTTAACATTTTATTGTTTTGTGAGCAATTTGCTTGCAGCATGGGTTGTCTTTGTAAATGTCTGTATGATTCATCTGATATCAAAAAATATTATATTATAAAATAAAAGATAAACATGTTTGAATTGTATATGACGAAATATTTACATATATATTTAAATAAATGGAGCCATAAAAATTAATACCTAATATTATCGAAAAGTTTGCGTACCAGCCAGTTCTTATCCTAATTATGCTTAGTACCGACTGTTTTTCTACCTCTTTATTATTATAACCTCTTCAATGACCCAAGTAAACGTTATTTATCTATGAACCCCAAAACTGAGTGCGCCAACCTTAGCAAGTATTATACAATGATATCGCCATAGCCGGCGGAATCGCGGCCAACAGGAAACGTGCAACCCTGCTGCATATCTATAATGAATGCACTTTGTTTGAATCGTGTGTCACAATATTATTTTTTTTAAAAATCATTACAAATATCTAAATAATATTAGTGTGTAATGGGCTACACATGTTTGTAAAAGAGTCGACAACAGTCGGAGTAGGCGTGCTGGAGTGGTGACTGTATCTCAGCAAACGTAATGTGAGACAGTGAAACACTGAAAACAGTGGAAATCAGTTCTAATTTTTTAATAATACTTTATTTGCATATTATGAGCTGTAACAAGATGAAAAAAGACGTATAAAAGCTCCATTCCAATTCATCCACATTTATTATGCTGACATAAAAGAAGCGTAATTTAAGAATCTTAAAACAACTCTAAAGAAGAAATATCGATAATGTTAGAATTATTATTCCTTACGAATGAAGTTACGGGCACATCAAGTTACTTATGATTTACTTGCTACATATAATTACATATTAACACAATTGCAGTAAAAAAAAACAATCGTTAACTGGCACTTGAAGAGTATCAACGTCAATCGGTTCGTGCCATTCTCACTAGTTGGGTACCTAACCCGCGACTTTACCAGAATACAAAGACAAGCGGCTCCTTATGCAAGTCAACGCAGGCGCGGTCACCGACTCCACGCCAATAGGCTCCTCTCCACTTCCCCCTCTCTGACCACGTGCGTCTGCGCACCACGCAACGCATACATACCGCGAAAATGGTCATTTCCACGAAGCTACCGGAACTCGAAACGCTCTTGAAAATATATTAAATTTATAACTTGTATTAGCCTTCGCTTTGTTCACCACATACTCTTATATAACGTGAGAGTTTCATTATTATGTTTTTATCGTCGATGAATACAAGCAAGAACTGTAACACCAAGTTCTCTGCAGATACGTTTCCTGGCCTTCGGGAAATATGTGTAATGATGACAGAGAAGGTAAGACAAGATAAGAACAAAGAGAAGGGTATTTCTTACTGCTGTAACAAAACTACTTACTCAGAAGACGGTTTGGAATAGCGTTGTAATGCGCGTGATCCCTTACCCATTCATGCTGCACACAAAGAAAAATTAAGACAGCATGGTTCTAAAACTCTTATCAATTAAGTCATTGGCTACCCTCAAAATGTAAGGGAGTATGTAATCCCCACTAGGCGGACGAATTGGGGATCGCAGATTGATTTTTATTCTCAGTAGTATCTTTTTATATAATCACTCGTGGCTTTATTTAATGGCGGAAACAACATACACACACAGTAATGAAAAAAATGAAGCACTGTAAAATTATATTATAAAATTGAATACAAAGTTGTAGGCGAAGAAAATATTTTCTTATTATATTCATCATTGTGACTCATGTTAGACTTATTTTAGATCTGTTGCAAAAATACACTATTATTATAAGGCTACGCGAATAAACACATCTGTTTAATAGAATTACAGTCGGCGTTAGATTCGGTTTGTATCTAACGTTTTATTAGATCGGTGGAAGGTATATTTTACGCTTTGCCACTACCAAAAAATAGTTCATATATATTTTTAGAATTATGAAGTTTCTTGAATCAACCGTGTGTGACCTTCAGGATGCAAGGGAACACGATCAGATCTTGACATATTCATTCTCGACATCCCCTGCGAATATTGCATTTTATAGACAAGATTCTGAAGAATTAATGGGCGTTATAATAAATAGATTTATACAAGTGGTTACATATTTCATTATACTCTTAATCATCATTATTTCCAGCCTGTAACAGTCCACTGCTCTTTTAATGCCACCTATTCCGATTTTCGGCTATACGCGTCCAGTTATTGCCAGCCGCCCTGCGCAGAAGTCTCACCATCCAGCCTTCCCATACTACGTTTGCCGAGACGCTGTCTCTACACTCGTCTGCTCCAACGGTTGTCGCCTATGCGTCAGATGTATCTCTTATTGATTATATTCAAATTATTAAAGTAAATACTTCTCTAAGAATGGTAACGCATAGTTTAGAATTTAGGAATACACACGAATGTATGTTAGTATATTTTTTCGGTTAGACCTACAAGTACATGATAACAATAGAAAAAGACGTATAAGCGCAATCCATTTTTTTTCATTCACTACTTTGCGTTGGCAACTGAAGATTGGAGTGGAATAAAAATAGGGATAGGGATAACTGCTTATCCGGATGGTAACTGACCACCTTACTACCAAGTTTATCTAGGTTTCTCCCTATTGAGTAACTATAGGAGGCGTAGGCACTTGATGTAACCGCAAGTGCCGCAACCTTTCCGCTGACGCAACACTCCGCCGGTCCTACAGACGTATTAAATAGTGTCAGTTGTGCTGATGCGGAAATAATTAGACTATTGCGTCATGGTTCGAACGAGTGGTTTATATTTCTTCTATGATTCATGACATATCTACTCTTCCCGGTTCTCGATGATAAAAATTGTCAGGTTATGTTCTTATTGTAAGCTTAATTTGACAGCGACCGTTAAGTGTCATGTATATAAAAAAACCTTAAATGAAAAATAACGTAATAATCCACTCATATCTGTTTCTCGCTGTTTTTTTACGTATTTTTATCGTATTACTATTGTAGTTCTCATTTCTTTTATCTAATTTTAATACATTATATTTGTAAAAACATCGTTTTGAAACATTTTATTTACATCGTGGCACCCATAATAGTGGAACATTTGAATTGTACCTATTTAAACTTTTCATTTTAAATGTAAAAAATTGTGCTCTGCTAGTGTCCTTAAATAAAATAAAAAAAATATTTAAATTATTTAATATTATGACATAGGACAATCGCATTTATATGCAGCAAACACATTGATAGGCGTACCTTGATAACAACGACTTTGGTCATTATTTAAAACCAAAACACACCCGTCAACATAATCGCGGCTCCATATTGGGCAAAAATACATTGTTTGGTGTACATATGTTCCCGAACAATAGAGTTAACAGTAAGACTGCTTCTTATTCCGCTCGGATACGGACGCGGAGGGACCGGTTGAAGTCAGTAAATTCCGTACATTGTAATTCAGATTGGATGTCGAAACGCACGAGTTGGTATGCGGCTATGCGGACGCTTTACTCGCTAGGTTTAACGCACTTCGAGATACGATTATAAACCGATAAGCTGCTCTATACTGCCACAAAATAGCCAGATATAAAGCGCCGATAAACATTTTTAAATCCATAAAAATAGTAGTGATTTACGTGGTATTTCTAGGAAGCGGCACCGTCGCTCCTTCCGCATCTCCACCCACTTTTATTAATCAGTAAATGTCTCGCGGCCAATAAAACAGCGGCATTTATAGACTGGCCATATAAAACATATAAATCTTGGGCAAAAGAATGGTCTGATCCCGACCCGACATCACAGGAACAGATTTCAAAGGCGCGTCGTTTTTCATTGGCTCTATAAAACTCAGGTGTTTATAGGACTTTGTCATTATTCATTCCATTAATCTTGTCTATTTTTACCTATTAATTATTTTTGCTGTCTCCTTATGTCATGTCTAGTTATTTATAAACAGACAAAATACGTAAAGTGAGTATTGGTGCGTTTTAAAACATGCTAAAAATATAAATGCGATTGAATATTCCACATATAAAATACCTTTAAAAAAGATGACGGGAAGAATAAAGAGGCAATCCAACTTAAGAAATATGAGTTAGTGATTTTATTTTGACGTTTAAAAAATCGTCGCTACCTTTATTTGCCAACACATGTCACGCTATTCATTGTTCTCAATATTTTCGGCAAGACGTCATACATTATCGTATTACCGAAAATAGTACGAATAGACAAGTGGCGACACTCCTCCGTTTCATATCAAATAATCAAACAATTCAGGTTTCCTTTGTCCCGTGGTATCAAACGGTCGCCGAACTTTTGTCAAAGCTTTTAGTAAGGAGCCGCTTCTTCTACTACATAAAAAAAAATTGAACAACTGTAAGAAATTGACAAAACATTTGTCATGAGAACAGTTTTTTATCCTATTTCCTAATAAAAAGTGTTTTTTAAACTCAAAGAAGATAGGTATTTTATTTCACTTTTGTAATAAATTTCGACACGGTGAATACGAAAAAATGTCCTGATATATATATATATATATATATATATATATACATAACTATATTGGTGGCACTTAATAGTCTGTAATGTAAAAAATGAAAAAAAAAGTTAATTCCATTTTAAGCTTTTGTTTTTTAATAAATAATCCCTTTTGTAGTTTGTGACTTGTTACATATTCTTCGCGGGTTTGTAGGTTGTGTGTTATTAGGCAATAAAACTAACTTTTTGTTATTTTTAGTAGAATAATTTGTGTTTGTCGTATCATCCTGCCTTACTGTGACTTAAAACAGATATGTTTGTGTTTATTGTAATGGCTGAAAAAGGAATAAGAGCTAGTTAAATTAAAGCGCTGCTGGAAAACCCCGTAGATAATGTCACGTCACAGTAAACATGAATCGTTTAACCGTCCAAAAAACTTGGACACGATACTAAGAGACAGGTTACGTTCAGAGAAGGTAAGGTTCTGAATCTCTGGTTGCGCACAACCACGAGACGACCGCTTTTTAGTGACTCAGGCCCTGAGGAATCGCAAATGCAGTTACATAGACCTCAAAAGAAAACTTGAAGAGGTACGAGGAGCACAGAGTGGACTGTAAGGAGGAGGCTTATAGCTGCTGATATACGCAGTTAATCACCAGCACGGGCCCCCAAGATATTACCTATCTTCGACACTAGGTAAGTTTTCTCCGGACTCGAATTTGTCTTCACGGTAAGGACGAATGTCGGTGAGTGTTACGATGACCAGGGGAAAGCTATGCTGACGTGAGTTTTAAAGAAATCACCATTTATGGTGGAGGATCTGTTATGTTTTGGACGGGCTTAACTTCCAGTTACCGTACCGAGATAGTATTCATTGAAAATGGCTCACCAAATGCGCAAAGGTAAATAACAGGAATCCTTTGTCAAAATGCATTGTCTGTTATTGGTAAAGATGCAATTTAGATGAATGATAATGCTCGGGCTCACCGTTCTGGCGACGTAAATGCTTATATGCAAGAGGTCTTGATTGTTTGGATTGGCCAGCGCGGAGCCCCGACCTTAATCCCATTATTATGATAGTATTTATATTTGTTTGTGTGTCTATTGTATTTAGCCCTGAATAACAAAACGCTCAATGGAATCACTGCCCCGCTTAGAAACATGAGATTCGATATTGTATAGTCGTGGAGAGATGCTGCTTTATGTTGAAATATGCTGATACCTACCCTAAGAATTCTTCTCCGGCACCACATGTTCTTTTGCAACATCGCTTATAGTACACGTTTATGAAACGTAAAAACATATAGAGAAAATTAAAGTTCTGACGAGCCTGATCTTAGTGGTTTTAGTAATGTTTCGGTTTCTCAATATTTTCTTCATCTAATATCCATTACTGTCCACGTAATTGGCATACGTTGTTTTAGCTCATCTGTACTACCACCATGGCTAGACCTGCTTAACTGTAAGTACTGTAGTAATAACTGTTCTGTACAGTATTTTACTAAACTTATTGTTACATAAAAAAATTATGATGATTAATGGAGTCAGGTGTTACTTTGCCGCGGATCTTAGCTAAGTAAAAATTCTGACTGTGATTCTTTTCTATTTAGAGCTTCATAGAGAAACACTACACGATTATATAAGGATCTAGACATGACTACATATAGAGACGATAACCTCATCCAAGAACGCCAAATCTGACAGTTGAAGACCAGGGGAGCTGTCGACCCCCGCGCTATAGATCGGGCCAATCGTAAATATTATGGGCATCACTCTTATTACGATGGTAGCGGTTGGCTATTTGTCCCAACACAAATAGCACAGACAAGGCTCATGATGTATTCTTATTATCTCTCCACATCGTGATCGGTTTCAAGTTATTCTTGGTCACACTCGCACATCGAAATTTATTTTCATAAATTCTAGATAAGCATCCCCAATCCACAAGAAAAAGATTTCGTGTTAAGAGCAGTCAGGATTAATTCACACCATTGCAGTGTATAAATGTTGTATTACTTTTGTATAAATAAACTTTTTGTAGTACTTGTATCTACCACAATTATTGCATCAGGCGGTAATTAATTATCAAATATTTATAATTTTAAAAGGGCACCGCCGCTAATATTTATATTTGGCCCGATCTTCGTATCGCGGGTTATGCCCGTAATATTCACTTTTAGCCCGATCATCGTACTATGGCTATGCCCGTATTTATAGGTTAAGGGTTTAAGACTACACGGATGATAAAAAGTTGTGGGTGAATATGTTGTGCTCAACGCAACTCTTTTGGGGCTGAGACTTGCAAGTTCGATTGTCAAAACATATATTTTTATATCCTAAATCTTTAGTTCCCAGTCTAGTCTAGTATTTGTGTGATCATAGCATTCACGACAGAGAATACTACTATGGTTTTAAGATTGCAGAGATAACAAAGAACTCGGTCCACAATTCCTGATTTACATACAAGAAAATAAAACAGCTTCATATGATATATCATTTTTAATCAGTTAAAACATTATTAAAACCAATCAATTATAAATGACAGCAATTTGCAAAAAACATTAAAACAAAATTAAAATATAGTGATGTATCAGTATTGTGTGAGGGAATGACATTGATATGGTACATTAACATTAAAATTTCCGTAACTAAAAACTTATCTTAGTGTTATTAACTACTGTGATTTTTAAAACCTATTCGATATGTTATTATGGCGAGTAAGTAAATGCAATGTCGACTAAGGGACTTAACTCACTATACCAGATCGTATTTATAATCTACGGTTTTCTGAGAAATCAGAGACAAGTGCGGAGGAAGTAGCACAGAAGGCTCTGAAATAACGTAAACATTTATAACGTTAAACAAAGAAAATCGAAAGCCTTATATGTCGAAAATACTATCTATACATCTATGTTGTCCTTTAATTGTGTGTTTAGTATAAGTTTTTCAAATTAAAGTCACCTTTTGCGATTCACATTCACCCTTTTGCAAAAGCTTTATATATATATATATCATATTTATTTTGAAAACCAAGTAATGCTGATTACATAAATAGAAATCAAAAATATAATTAAATTTCATTCAATGCATAATTTCATATGAACATGAAGATAATTATGTATGCAAACTGTGTGTAGATAATTCAATAATATTATTATGTATTTTTAAAAGACTTCTTCTAAGAGTGCCTCTCCGACTTGCGAAGGTTGGCAGCCAATTCAGCACAACTTTTCTCCTCCTTTGCGAGGTGCAGCAGTTCTGGAGCACTCGCTATCCCGGTCCACTCCCTGATATTACGTAGCCAAGACTTTCTTTTTCGACCAACTTTTTGCCCGCTATTTTTCCCATCATGATCAGTTGCAGCAATTTGTACCTGTCATGTCTCATAATATGACCCAGGTTAGCAACTTTTTTACCTTTGATGGTTTGCAAGTTTTAAAAAAAATATTTATATTACTAAAATTCTTGTTAACCATCTTTGTGCTAGGGAAATGGCTCCCATCAAAAGTCCGATACGAACTCACGACGTACAGATCGTAAGCCGGAGCCATACTAACTGAGCTATTACCGGTTAATTCAAAGATATTTTTTTATAGACTAAAAGACTTATTTAACATTATTTACTTTTTAAATATAAATATAGGTAAAAGTACTTTATTTGCAAAAGGGTGAATTTGACTTGAAAAACGTATATAAGGCTTCTGATTTTCAGTCTCTAATGTTACAAAGGTTTATAATTGGAATACACAGCATAGAACCACTAATATTATTAACACAACTATACTACATTTTATTAATTTAAAATAAAAATTTGTCATGGTAGCAAGAGAACACACATTTTACACTATTATGGCAAGTATTAAGGAATTTGGACAATTGTCACCAAGTATGTACTTCTCCAATTTTGGAATATCTCTTAAACATAAGTTATTCAATACTTATTGTTATTATGTAAAAAGGCTTCGAGGCTTTAAAATACCTTTATACTAATTAATTATTTACATGGTAAGATCTGATTTGAGAATTACATACTATTTGAGTTATTGCTGGTTATGGAAAATATTTAATATGGTTAATATAGTGTACATTTTCTAAAAAACAAAATGGGTACCATTAACAATTTGAGATTACATATAATTTGTACTTCTTGATTAATTTCTTAATGATACGTTTTTAAAAGCATTATTAAAAAAAATATATTTTTTATATATCATTATAACAAGTTATAAGAAATATATTAAAACCACAGCACATATTCAAAACTACTTTATAAAAAAAAATAACATTATGACAGAGTATCAGATAAAAATAGACGTTATAACGTCCGATTATAATGTGCGCTATGAGTATTTACATCTAGTTATCCTATTGAAGAATTATTTAAAAGCAGAACAAATTTTGATACATATTTTTGGTATCAATTTTCAAAGATATACATTTTAAAAAGCCATTATATTGCGCTACACTTATAAATTTTAATTATAATTCACAAATATTTGAAAAACACGTTGATTTTTTTTAATATGATTCTTTATCTCCAGGTACGGCCTGTAAACTTTTAAGTTGTAATTTTTACTATTCAAAAGTCTTTTATGAATTAACCACTGACTGATTAACAATTTTCATTATATAGGAGTATTATAAACAATATCAGATGATCACTGGGCCGGCAAATAAGCCTCTTAGCTCTTCAATAGAAGTTCGTTCATTATTTTAATTAATTTATATAACAGTATGGTTAAATATAATTAGAATTATTATTTTAGTTCACTATTTAAAACGTAAACTTAGTAGTTGAGGATTATGGTTTTCATGTATTTACCCAAACAAAGAAAATAAAAAATCTTATGCATTTCACAACTTACTATGGTACGGTTCGTTGAGACAACCGGTCGTTCAGATATAACAAATTTATTTAAACTTTTAACAAATACAAAAAATATGCGAGAATTGATACTACTACTACTACTACTACTACATACGATAAAACAATATGCATTAATTTTGTAAACGGAATATATCTAATCTTCTGACGACCCAAATGACACAGTGGCAAATGTTCGCTTTCTGAATTACGGTTGCAGGCTCGAATGCTTCACGAGGATAAATATTTGTACAGCCTATAGGTACTTATTCTGAGTGATATACAGTAAACCCTCCTATAACGCGGTACTCTTATAACGTAATTTCATATCCCTCGTGTAACACGTGTTTTCCCTGGTATAACGCGGGGATTTCCCAAATCATGTTTGTACTGTGAGACAGTTCGTAATCAACTTTGTTACGTTCGTACATCTTGTTCTTATAAAATTAAATTATTATTAATTTCAAGTATTAAAAATATTGATTATACATAGTGATCCCTCGTATAACGCGTATTCCTATAACGGTTGGTTCCCAACCTACCGCGTAATAGGAGGGTTTACTGTTGTTATTATAATAGCACCCACGACACAGGGAATCCTTTGGGGCTATGAGTGTTAAGAGATTTTTTATTATTATTTCATTATTACTATATTAACTTTTTCGCTACGACGCGCTTATAACATGTGATCGTGATCGCAGAACATAATAAAAATCGTAACTAAATCGCACTTTACTTTTTTAATTTAAGCTACTTTTTCAATAAATTATTTTATTTTACCATGCACAATTTTTTCGCAATGTTCGTCATCATCTTTCTATTCATCCTGTTTTAAAAAAATGTTTTTAATACTGTAACGGAATTACGAGTAGATCTACGAATATTATTTGGAGAAGTTATGTTTATGAACATTTCTAAATATTTCCATTAAGTGTCACATCAAACGCGATTCACGGGCACTCGAACGCTGTAAATTTATTCATGCGTGATATCAAACACTAGTCACGAGATTCTTGCGTTTACGCAAAGTTTGACGCTAGGAGTTGACTTCCTTCTTTTTCCCATCAAGCAACTTGTCGTCGGCACAGAACTTTTCTAACTGTGTCAAGTAATATGTGTTGAAATTTAATCTGAAAAAAAAAATATATATATATATATATATATATATATATATATATATATATATATATATATATATATATATATATATATATATATATATATATATATATATATATATATATATGCCATAAGATATCAAACAAAGAGGTAGAATATAAAACTTAATATTTAACTTATTTTATCATCAGGGAGTTTTTACGAGTGGAGTACATTCAACATCATCATTGTTATCGCATCGCATTTGCTGTGAGGCGTGACGATATGTATATATGTACGCTATAATCAAGTTAAACTTATTAGTTTAAAATATTTAGGACAGCGGTAGAAATAATTATTTCCCAAAGTGGGCAGCAGAAGAAATAAAATTGAGAATCACTGATTTAGCCGGTGGATGTATTCCGAAACGTGATGCAGATGATAAAGTTGCGATCACAAACCTATCTGCCTGCTACGGCTTTTCTATTTGGCTGAAGGCATAGTAAAGCCTTTGTTATATAAATAATTAAACTAGTATTCTTCTACTTTGTCGTTATTGTAAATTGACCTATAGTCCTTCCCACGAAGCTACTATAAAGAAACAATAATTTTTTCTTTGTTAATCTACTCGAAACACGAATTCCGTGTTGATTGCTAGACTAATATAAAATATTACAGTTATTGATGGAAAGGTGAGGGGAGAGGCGACTAGCATTCTACGCCTTTTGTACACAATCTTGCTGTGACCTTTAAGATTTTTGTGCTAGTAATTATTTAATAAATCGAGTTAGGAATTATTTTTGAGTACCCTTATTTAGAGGGGAAGAGAAGTTTTAAGTGAAAGGTTAACTTAAATTAAAAGGTGTCTTAAAAACAAAAAAGCGTTACATACCTGGAAGATATATTAAGTAGTTTAATTATGTTGTTATCTCTAGCCATCCGCTCTATGATCGCAAGTACAGAAAGCAGAGCGGCCGTAAACCTGAGCCCGTACCGCGAAACAGATCGGGCGAACGAATCTGACGAACCACTGGTTGTTGTCTCGCATTCAACGCTCTTAAACATAAATAAATTTAGAAATATGTAAAGTGTGATACTGTTGTGGTTTACTCAAAAAAAAAAATTAATTGTAGAGATTAATTTTTTTTATTTGCTGATTTACATCTAACGAGCGAATATTAACTCTATCCCCACTATATCAAATTCATTTAGGTTAAACAGACGTACAGCTTGGAATCTTCTAGGAATGCTCGCTCGCTTTATGTACACAGTACTAGAGGGAGCGACCAGACGCTTAGTGTTCTTGCGTGTTCGGACATGCTCGCTCCAACCACCAGAGCGATCCAGAGCGATCTACCAACCACAAAATTCACACGAATGAGCAATGAGTATTCGTTCGGCTGATCTAAACATCTATCGTGCAAGAATATTCTAGTTCTATTATAGTTCTTGATTCCCATTCTTGCTCGTTGATATTTTAGTGTAAACGCTAAGAACGATATCTCGTTTACACTAAACGATCGAGAAAGAAGTTCTCTCTTCTCTCGCTTTCCCATTTGTGGAAGAAACGGATATTTATCCACCACAGCGGATTAACGGTTGGCGGGGCACAATCAGAATATCTGAAGGCCACATATACGTAATATACACCACATAACGCTCTTATAACGCAATTTCATGTCTTTCTAATAACACGTGTTTTCCCTTGTATTACCCAGGGATTTCCCAAGTCATATATTTGTACTATAAAATTTATAATGATTTAACAGTCCATGATCATCTTTGTTACTTTTGCACATCCTGCTCTTATAGAATTAAATTGTTTTATTAAGTTTGTGTTCCTAGATTTTGAGTTTTAGGAGCATTGATTATACATACAGCGTTCACTCGTATAACGGGTTTCCCTATAATGGGGAACCAATCTACCACGTACTGTATTTATCCCGAATTCCGGGATTCGAACCTCAAGGTGACCATCGAGTCTAAAGGCGGTAATTTCGTCACTGAACCAATTACAAAGTATAGAATTCACGTATTTTAAGTAGAGAATATATTACAGATGAATAAATGTTGGATTGACAATGATGGATGTGATAAGACATGCTTATACTTATGGCATAAGTGCTAAGAAAGGATAGGATAAATTGCAATGTATTTCGAAATATACTCGTTTTTATCAATCAATATCGTTGTACGATATATATAAAAACTCAATGTGAATCTATCTGATATTAATTGATGACGAACGGCCTGTTCGACATTTTTCCTCGTCTAAGTCTAAGTGAGATATTCTATTATATACTGACATATTTAGTTTAATATCAAGTTTAATAATGCTATAAATAAAATACAATTTTATCTATTTGACTCTCTTCAGACATATATTTATTTTAACTGTATGTTTGGAATTTAATTGATTTTTTGCATTTTAATTTTACTAAGAAATTAAAACATAGTAAGTGTAAAATTTAGTTTCAGATAATATCAGCAAACAGCAACAACATATCACTACAGAACAACGGGATACAAAATTGTCGATGAGAAATAACTAATAATGAATGTCAAAATTAAATGTAAAATACTCACCACATAATTCTAAAACAGAAAAGTCATGAAACAATAGTAGAAAATCACCACATAAATGATTTTATGAACACAAATACTACATGGAAGCATTACTTTTAGATTGTGTAGTTATTTAATATTATATTATGTTTATTTATCTTTTCATGCAATGGTATTGAAATATAAGTTGATAAAAACTGTTTCATAACATTTGGTGAATGTTGTTTTTAATCAAAATTTGTTTTAATATGAAAATTTTTGTCTTTATTTAATTTAATAGGCTATAAAATTAAAATTTGCTATAAAATAATTCAATAAGGGACAAAAATATATCAATTATTCTTTCAAAACGTAAGTAAGCTAATTTAATTTATAAATTCAGGTGTTACTTCGTAGGTGTTCCTATATCTTTAAAAAAATACGTTATATATCCATCCCCATTTTCTCTAGATATTGAGATTGAGATCATATATCAGACGTCAAGGGACAAGTTTTCTATAATTATTTACCACATCAACTGCAAGCAGAGTTATAAACTGACAGAGTTTGTGTATCAAACGGTACTTATGGTTCCGTAAGAATACAAGCATATAAACTTAAATAAAGTCTTACATAAACTTCCGACTTTAAGCTCTGAAGTATGGATGGCAAAAAATACTTAAAACCTTTTAATAAGCTGCCGAGCCTAACTGAATTCCTCTGTAGTAATACATATAATAAGTAATCATTGCTAATACATTTAAAGTATAAAACAGTGTTAAGTGAAATATCGATTCCCGTGCACGATCAGTCGAGCTGATTCCAAAAAATATTAGTGTTCAGAACGCTGAGTGTAAGCGGCCAAGTACTATAGTTCTAAAGTAGCCACAAAATTAAAACTATGTTCAATTGACTTCGTCATTTATGAAATAATTAGAAATTTACAGATATCCCTATATTATCTTTTGCTACCCAGTCTTATACGTAACGATCCGTAATTTAATCTATGATAACCGCTCAAGTGCTTCATACCAAACTCAAAAAACTCCTCTTTTTATCTAAAGCAGTTGCCAGAAATCAAGTCGAGCCAAAATTTTGGCAACCATGGTTGCCAAAATAATTTAATGAATTTGCAAACAGCCGGATAAATTTTTCCACGGTTACAGAAAATTAAAGTTAACGTCGTATATGGGGGCCAAGCACTTACTATAGTTCTAAATTAGCCATAAAACAGTAGTTCTTTTATAAAAGTTAAGGGAAAATATCGTTCACATCAATAGTCCAATGTGGTAGAATCGAATCCAGTAGAATCAAACCAAAAATCTTAGATTGTAAAATCTCAGTTGATTGAAAAATCTTAGATTCTAAAATCTCTATTGCTGCCTAAATTTTATTTTAAAAATATAGTTTAGTTATCTACATAGCTCCTTACGTTTAAAAAGCAATTGATCGTGAATTTGACTAATGAAAAATTATTGTAATATTGTGCTACTAGATGGACGATATTATTTTCAATGTGCTAATGATTATTCACAACTGTTGTTGTATATGTGGTATACCTCACTACAATCTGTATTTTCATGTGTAGATCCAATCATACTGTTAAGCTCTGCATCGACGAAGTACTTGTGCATCTCCTTTCGCCAATTAACGTGTATTGATTGGTGGCATTAAACAACACAAATCAAATTAATTTCAACATTTTTAAGGCGGTCATATTCAATGTGATGTTGGAAGATATATACAATATACAAATAAATCTAAAATATTTTACAAGCAAAAATAAAAGTTGTTCAAGTGAAAGCGAAGAAAGTATTAAAATTATCGAGTAATAAAAAAATAACATTAATTTTTACATGCCCTACTCCTTTTGAAATCTAACATATTAAACCAGTAACTTTAAATGTACCTAATTGTAAATGCTAATAAAAAATATATTTTACGCTATATATATTCAAATGAATTATCATAGATTCATTATGATTTTGTATTTATATTATTATAGGTATAAAAATATGTTTTTAAAGTATTCTTCATTTTACAAGCTGTTTATACAGTTAAAGGTTAAACTGGTCAATTTTTTTCACATTTATTACACAGCCATCCACATTATATACCAACTGAACCTATTTTACAAATGTTTGTATATTATATAATAATATATCATTTATCGTTTGTGATTCATTAAAATTAGTTGACTTCTATTTTCAAAGTCAGCTAAGGCTTTAAATTAAACTAAGCCAGTGTGAAACAAATAAAAGTATTATACAGTACATATTTATACCTATGATTTATATATTAATTCCAAACAATTGGAAATAATATATAAATTATAAGCATTTAAGTCAAAGAATAACGTATGACTCTGACTTTATAATAAGCAGGCAAACGGGCGTGCAGATCACCCGATGGTAAGCGATTACCGCCTCCCGTAGACATCCGCGCCGCAGGAGGCGTCGCAGATGCGTTGCCGGCCTTAAACGAACACATACACTCTTCTTTTAAACGCCACCATGTCATAATCACGGAACACGGAACACCGCAGGTGACAATTGTTCCCGTTTGCACAGTTCGTGGCAGAACAGTGCGACTAAATCGTACGATAGTTGATGGCTAGCCATCCAGGTGATGGAGATGTGACCTTTTGTTGCTTGTGTGGCGGGTAGTACGATGGTGGAACTGTGCGGCTGGGAGGAGATTAAACAACTCCTCAGAGCATTATAAGAATCTCATCGAACGGCTTGATGCTCTAGTACTGCGGAGGGATATCTCATCTCTCAGCATATTTTATCGTTTTTACAAAGCAAAATGCTCCGAGAGAAATCGGTTGGATTAATTCCTACCGCTGAATTTCAGTATTAGAAAAACTCGCCACAAAGAAGATTCATCTCCACCATCTGAATGAGTGGAGATCTAGTACGGTGCGCTTTTCCCAAAACTTCTTTCCACGCGCCACTACCTTGTGGAACCAGCTACTTACTCCTACTTCTAGAAAAGAGCGTATGCGTTCGTTAAAGGGCGGCGGTGATCGCTTACCACCAGATGCTCGTTTGCCTGCTCTGCTATAACAAAAAAAAAAATACTTTTTACGGTATTCCCGAAGCGACACGACATTGAAACCTTCAAAAAATTATCCTACACATACCTTAAAGGTTTGCCCTTGGTCGTTTACCCTCCTAACCCATAAAAAAACAACTTACTTGTATAAATGTGCAGAACTGTACACATACGAGACACAGTGTGGTGACTGCTTTTAGTAGCTGTGGGCTGGTTAGCATACAGTCGCCAAGACACGACTCTAAAAAGTCGTTGTGACGCTCCAGAACTTCATCGACGTTATTGACCTGAAATATGTGTTCAATACGTTTTTAAGATATATATGTACATATTTTTGAAAAATAAAGAAATATGTTCAATTGATTTTTTGTCATTAATAAAATACAGTCGGCTCTTGATAATTCAAACCTCTCTATAATTCGAAGTAATTGTTCGGTCCCAAGAAAAAAAATAAATTCAATGGTTTTTGGTACACGCGGTAATTCGAAGAAAAAAACAATTCATAATAAACAAAAACACGCGGTAATTCGAAATTCTTTTAATTTCGAAACAAATCGAAATATGGACACGTTAAAACTTCCATACAAACAAACGATTACGTAGGCCTATTTTTTTATTGCAGTTTAACTATTAGTATGTATCGTATTGCTTTTATATTTTAACATTTCAATTAATACTGTACAACAGTAGTACAAACTATTTTAATAGTAATTCGAAGTATTAGTAAGGTCCCTTCAACTTCGAATTATCGATAATTCTGTATGAATTGACAGTATGGCTCTATGTGTATGAATATATGTAACAACAATTGAGACAGCGACAGCGACAGAGGTGAGACACGCACGTCTTCATACTGTGGCAAAAAATATACAGTGACAAAAGATAACTTACATTGGTCAGATTCTGTATAAGTTGACACCAGTACGGCTCTATGACTTCAATGCACATATAGTACTGCAAATGTTGAATGCAACTCAACATGCGCTGGCGCAGAGTGAAAGCGTCCGCGTATAGCCGCGCCTCCGAGAAACGTTTCACAACTTTGTTGTACATCCATACTCTGTAATATTCCATTAAAATTTATGGTACTTTTCCGTTAGCCGGACGCAGCCAAAAATCGCTAAATAATGTAGAATTCCGTCACATTTTTACCATTTGGGATTTATTAGGTTACGTGGGGGGAAAAGTTAGGTTGTAAGAAATTTGGCGTAATTTTAAATCATTTAGCAATTTTTCGCTTGCAACCAGCTAACAGAACAGTGTCAAATTTATTTATTCAATGAAATAATTTACATTATCTTGTAGCAGACGAAACTCGAAACTAGGGATTATTTTTGTAAAATTAAAGAGAACGAAAATCGTAACGCTATATTTCGTATTACTTGTTTTAATAATATAATTCAATATAAAAATAAATTACTTTAAAGATTAAGATGATAATAAGACATATATCAATAGAGTAACATGTTAAGATATTATTATGGTAATTAAAATTTGAATAACTTAAAAAAATAACTAAAAGTAGTGTTTCGAAACTATATACTATATAAACTACACATTTGATGAAACTTTGGTGCTCATAAGTCTCATTTTAATTTTTCTTTTTTTTTTTTGTATTACGGTAACCAAAAAAGGAGTTGAGTTTTGGAAAACATAGTGTAAAAACAATACAAGACATACTTACTTGCAAAGCAATCTTTCGACGTGTTTGCAGTAGAATAGGTGTCTGAATATCATCTGATAACAAGCGATGGCCTTGTGATTGAGTATAAGTGACACCGGCCACTTCACCTCCATGCCAAACGTGAATGTTTCAATGCCAGTTAGTGGGAGACAGTCTTTGTTCTGTTTATATTCTGAAAGTAACAATATTACAATACTACAGATACATACTTATCATCACGCCTGTTTCCCGTGTGGGTAAGCAGAGACCACAGACCTCCATCTGCTACGATCTATGCATGCTTTCCTTGCTTCTTCCACACACATCACAACTCTCTTCATTCAAGCTCGCCGGTTAAGAGTACTCTTGATATGGCCTTTCCTAAAAACTTTATTTGGTCAAGGTATGATTTCCTTGGTCTTCCCTCATTGACCCTTCCATCCACATCCGCAACGTTAGTAAAATATTTTTTATGCATCCACTTAAGTTTTAATACTTTTTAAACTTGTTGTGGATGACACTTGATGTTAATATAATTAATAAAAAAAATTACAATAAAATAAAATTTTGCTTCGTTGACCTCAGTAGGAATTGATTTGAATTTTTTTACATTACTTGTTTATACTAATAAACTTCCAAATAGGGCCTGAATTGTTTCGAATATGCTATAGCAACAAACAAACACCCAGCGCACTATCCACAATGATTTGGTTCACTAGAATAAGTAGTAGTAATATTAACACTATTGTTCAAAATATTATTGATCTTATCTCAAAATACTCCAATTTAGTTAAAGTGTCACAAACAGAATCACCAATCTAAACAAAAATCGACAGACATATAACAAAAATGTGCTTAGTTTTTTAAAATCCATTTTGTATGTTATAGAATATTATATAATACCTAACATTAGAATACATAATAAAAGAATATAATATATATTATATACAACGCTACGTCAGGGTTACGTTAGACAGCATTCTGCTTTGCTTGAATGTCACAATTGAAATATTTTTCTTTATAGAATTTATTAAAATGTTAAGACTAGTAATGCTTTTAAAAATATATAAGATTCTTGTTATCAATACAATCTAAGCGATGGATTTATCGGCAAATATGACTTTATTTCAAAGTAATATTAAATAATAATTACGTAATTCAATTCATTCAATTCATATTTTTAATTGTCTTGACTTCAGTAAGAAAAAGATAGTAACATCTAAAGTGAAACTAAATGTAAGGAATTATTTTAATTATACAGTAAACCCTCCTTAAACGAGGTATTCTTATAACGCGATTTCATGTACCTTGTATAATGCGGAGATTTCCCAAGTCATATATTTGTACTGTGAAATTTATAATGATTTGATAGTTTATAATCATTCTTATTACGTTTGCACACTTTTTACGCATAGAATTAAATTATTTTATTAAGTTTTTGTTCCTAGTTTTTGAGTTTTAGAACCATTGATTATATTTACATACAGTGATCCCTTGTATAATGCAGAACCAATCTACCATGTTATCGGAGTGTTTACTGTATTATGTAATAATATGTGTAACTGTATACCTTTCTCTTCTTCCGTCTCAATAGACAATATTTTGAACATCTGGAATTGTAAATCATAAGGCAACAACTCGACTCGCATGTCCTCATTATATGGATCACTGCTCGCTGCCGAGAATCTGAAATTAACAAATTATTTGATATTATTTTAAACTAACCATGAATAAAAGCAATTTACACCACATTTACTTGCAACTTTTGACATGGAATAGAATAAATAAATTCTTTTCCATTTATTAATAATTATTGCTATGCCGAAACAAAACTATTTTTAAATTCTTTGTTTACTGTATATTGTCTTCGTTTTCCTTCTCGATTTTGTGCATAAAAGCCGAAATTCACTCGGGGGGATTCATTCTAATACGAACCACGTCGACGCCGAGAGAACCTTGATTCGGAATAAATCTGTGGACCTATATATACATGTTTATCGCTATGTAGGAATCGTCACTAATCGATACTACTGAATTTTTTAATAATTTAACAACGATGGACAGCAAAGTTGTCTTGCATCTTCTCTGGTAAGTACCTATTATTGGGTTATTCCTTCCTATTATTGGGATTACCTGTTTGTGTGCCTCGTTATATTACAAATACATAAAAGTAAATACTAAGTATAAAAATTTACCTCAGACATAATCCAAGCAATGATTCTAGTTTCGACGGTATGACATCGTCGATTTTTTTCGATAGTTCCTTTTCTGTAGCATCCATAAATTGAACGATAAAGTCCCCTTGACTTAACAAAAAGTAATTTTTGACAGATTTCAGCCTACCCATTAAATCATATTCTTTTAAAAGTAATTCTAAAAGTAATTTGCTAGCAAATTCATATGCTGTTTGTATTGTTTTTTTGAAGTTGTCATCCCTTGTCGAATATTGAATATTTTCAGCTTCTGATTTTGCTATTGATTTACCTGAAATTCAGTAAACCCATTTAAATATAAAAAGAACATAAATAATACTCATTATCATCATAGGTATTAGCCAAATTAGTAAGATTAGGTTAGGTTATACTTATACCTTAGAAATTTATAACAAAGAAACATCCAGTAGCGTCATTTGCATGGGTATGG
This sequence comes from Baronia brevicornis, assembly GCA_031353405.1. Taxonomy (NCBI): domain Eukaryota; kingdom Metazoa; phylum Arthropoda; class Insecta; order Lepidoptera; family Papilionidae; genus Baronia; species Baronia brevicornis. Next base: position 49,348 of record JASFAT010001296.1, read on the forward strand.
TCATGAGTAGGGGGCATAAGGGATGGGGAAAGTTATGTAGCAACGTTCAAGGTGCAAAAAAAAACAATTTTGATATCTTGAATGATCTTTGCCAAAAAGAAATGCCTACAGTATTTCGTTTCTACATAAAGATACCAAGGGTTTTGCACTGTTTTACTACTATACAGATTAAGCACTTCCAAGTATGCAGACTTGATCATGGTATGTTCTTTCAATGGGAAAAGCATGAAAGGCAACATGCAAAAGTATATATATATATATATATATATATATATATCTTATCTAAATTTGAATAATTTAAGATGAAGGGCTCTGTAGCTTTCCGCTACTTCATTTTTAACAGTGATTATCCCCGTAAAAGGTAATTTGCTGAGTTTTCTGCATTGTATTAAAAACAAAACTATAGATATGTTTGTAATGTTTTCTTTTAAAAAGTAAACGTTGAAACTTTTAAAAAGTAAGGGCATTAATTTGGATAATGATAGTGTTGTATAGAATTGTAATAATATTAGAAACTACTATTACATAACAGGTGTAACAAAAACTTTGTACTATAAAAATTATACTTACCACATTGGCAAATAACATTTAAATATTTTCCAGTCCTCAGTATTATATCAGATATCTTATGAAGGAATTTGGGTATTCTATCTTTCTGAATGCTGTATCTTTTTTCCCAGTAGTCAGCTGAATAATCTACAGGAAGCTCTTCTTTGTGTATCAATTCATTGTCTTCTATCATAAACTCCTGAAAACGATTTCACATTTCAATACCTTAATAATTCAATTATTAAGACTTTAGTACAGGCAGGACCGAATTTTCCTATAGGGTAGGCTTCAGCCTACGGCTTAAAGATCAAGAGAGGCCTACACTTAAGTTGTTCGCAAAATTAAAATTACAGTATGCTTAAAATAGTGAATACTAAATCATGGTTTCAGCTGAATGTTTTAGTGTTCACTGTTTTTAGAATAAGAAGAAATTCTAAGCATATTTGCAATGCTTCTAGTGTTGCAGAAAACATGTTTGCTTGTTTACTTTATAATCTCATAAAAAAAAGAGAAACTGTTAATACATACAATTTCAAATTAGGATATATAAGCATTTAACAATTGGTGGCGTCCAAGTGTTTAGGTTTTATTTGCAAAAATGTTTAAATTTTCATCTAAAAATCACAATTACTTTAAATTAAATAGAACAAATATCAGTCTCTTCCTATTTCATATTTGTATAGGTAACTTTTGATTTTAGTTTAAAACATATATCAACCATCAGCCCCCCCCCTAACCAGTTCAGCACCCTCTAATTTACTTTGGATCGTTTACCTCCTCCCTGTAAGCCTCCAGCGCCCATCAAAGGTGTTATCGCCCACTTTGAGAAAGACTTCTTATTGGGTGACACTTAATGGGTGTATTTAGTGTTGCATAAGACCATGCAACACTAAATGGTGACCTTAGGTGATAAAAAAAATTATACCTGAAATGGATCATCTATAGTGCCTTTATGTATCCACAAGTAGAGAATATTCAAGTACGGTTGACATGCGCGCTGTGTCAGAAAAAGTAACAAGTCATGTCCTCGGGAGTCACCAATCAAACTTTTTGTTTTTTCATGGAGAACGGTTAGCACGGCCCCGCCACGTAATTCACTCTGCAAGTTATAAGAAAAAAGGGTCCTTTTCCGTTAGCCGGGCACAAAAAGGTTAAGTTGTAGGAATTTTGGCGGAATTATACATTATTTGACGATTTTTCGCTTGCGCTTGGCTAACGGAAAACTAAAAATTAAATCGCTCATAACTAAATGTTCGGATGATTGATATAATTAATCCACAATGTACAGAAATACACAAACACGTACAGAAAATGTAACCAGAATAATTACACGATTAAAAAAGACTACTAAATGTTTCACAAGCATAAAATCAAGGTAATATAAAAAAAGCCCGGCGATCATCGCCGAGTGTCAAAATGAAGATCAAGTACGTTGTTAAGTTGCACAGCAAAACTTATTAGTATGTGAGTAAAAACACAATAATTACCTTTCCAATAAGTGTAACAATGTCGGCCAACAATTGCATGCTATGCATTGAGGATAAAAGATAATACCACAGTTTCTGCAATGTTAGGTTTTTAGACTTATGTTCGGTTTCTAACTGGGCTATGTAAATCTATAAAAGAAAACATATTTGAACTCTGATTAAAAATATCTAATAGAAGCTTATGACTTACATTAAAAATATATAATTGTCATCTGATAATAATTATCAGCTTCCTAGATATAGATTGTGAAGTGAAATTTTGGTATTTTCTATTAAATAAAGACACTTTAACCCCGATGTATGAATACTTTTAACTTTGCATATTGATTTACTTAGCTACATTTTAATAAAATGTTATAGTGTAAACATCAATTCCTAAAAATGTTTAAGTAATCATTCTTACATAAAAATACATCATGATCAATGATTCATCTATCAATGATTATAATGTAGCTAAAAACCTACTCAAAAAAGTTTGAGATTAAAGTGATTTTGAAGTGTAAAAAATATATTTATGTGCATAAAATCATCATCAGTATAACCGTAACAGCGCACTGTTGGACTTTGCCTGACAGTGTCAAGAATAACAAGGTTTTCTTTCAAATTTTTAACAATTTTCATGTTCAATTAGTTATAAAAGAATTGTTAGTCTCTTTATTCTATGTGTGTAAAATCTATATGAAAATTTGTCCAAGAAATAATTGAGAAAGCTATATTGGATTGAAGACCAACAATTTATTTAGATAGAAAATTATAAACCATTTTCATCACCTATAAAGTGCTCACAATCACATGACCCAATGTTAACCTTTTATACCAAAAGTCTTAATTATGTACAGTCAATATATTTATAGATATATGTTTATAGATATCTTATAAGCAAAATATTACACAATGTCTGTATGATCATTCTAAACTGTTTTTGTATTACTAGAATTATATAAATATCAATTTTTCAATTATGTATACATGTTTAGCCATAAGATAAGGCATAAAATTAAGTCATATTTGACATGTATGGGAAGTTTTTAAATATAGAGTTAAGTATTGAGTGTTAAACAAATACTTACATAATGTTCATTCAAACAAATCTCCAATGCTGCCACCAATGCATGTAAAACTTGTCCTGACCACATGTCACAATGCTCAATAAACCTTCTCACAACAGAATAACTAGAGGCAAGTGGTAATATCTGTTGCACTATTTGTTTATATCCATCATCCAATTCATCTGATATAAGAAATGTTCGAGGGGCAAAGGTGTT
>JASFAT010004799.1:0-25298 GCA_031353405.1 Baronia brevicornis
GGATTCTGAGGCGGTACGAAGTTTGCCAGGTCAGCAAATCTTATATAAAACTGTAAACTTTCATTACATACAAAAAGTAACGAATCATTACCGTGTGATTGTGAGGTTTTGTTTTCGACAATGATGTTGTTGTTCGTGATTTTCTAATTTTAGTATTATTTATTTATTTAGAGGAAGACCAAGGAAAACATACCTTCACCAAATTGACGAAGTTTTTAAGGAAGGCCAGGTCAAGAGCAAGGTCAAGGTATGAAGAAATCTCAGTGTGGATGAAGAAGAAAGTGTGCCAAGATCGTAGCAGATGGATCTGTGATCTCCGTACCCTACGGATAGGACCCTACGGAAAAGAAGCGTGACGAAATGTTATGTACATTTCGTCGCACTTGTTTTCCGTTGTATGTATGTATATAATTTTTATATTCATTGCAACTATTACAACACTGATCACCATTTACTACTTTCTTTATTTACAGTCACTAATGGACATTGGCCTACCCTGAGAAGCACCACCCAACCCTATCGTCTAAACAATTATGCAGTTTCCAATCCAAAAAATCCGTCAAAAATCAATTATACAGTTTCCAAATTCAAAACGTTACGTTTGTCGTCGGAAAAACTTAGATTTCAATACCCCAAAAAATTATTAATGGAGTCAGGCGTTACTTTGCGGAAATCCATCACTATATGGACAAAAGTTTTGACTCTACGGTATAGTCTACTATACCTGAAGATGCCTCGTGTTGGGGCGAAACAGGTGTCGTTTACAAAATGGAAAAGTGATAATGTGTGTTTGGTGTTGTGTATAGTGGATTTATTTGGAACTTAAACCAAAAACTTACCGAAAATCGGCCATCAATTCTCCACCCACCAACCGGTGGAGAATTGATGGCCGATTTTCGGTAAGTTTTTGGTTTAAGTTCCAAATAAATCCACTAAACCCAACGGAAAAACACACATTATTAATTTTCTGTTATTGTTTTGCTTGTCGCAGATCTTAGCTAAGTAAAACTTTTGACTATCCATATACCCCAAAGAATCATTGGCTTTTATTAAAGCTAGCGAAAAGAAATAGAAGAAAGATATTAAATTAAGTACCTTTTTAAATATATATTTTCGAACATATTATATACAGGTTTACATGGTTATAATAAAAAAAGAGATTCATTAGCGATTTATATCAGTATGCAGCAAAAAAAAGTAGGAACGCCTCGAGAAACAAGAATATAACGAGAATGAAGGAAACGAAGACATTAATCTCTTTATCTCACTTAGTAACAAATGCGTGTATACATCGCAGTTCATATCACGTCATAACTCTGATACAAGTGTACTTTATTACGTCATAAAGTCTTATATTTAGCAAACGATAGCAATAATCAAGATGGCTGACGTCAGGGTTGTCCGTAGCGTAAAAAATGAGAATATTAAATATATCAACACAATAAAGATAACGAAAATAATTATTGATAGTGGATAGACATTAATAAGGACCTTTGCGAAGAGTAAGTATTTATTACAAATACAATCTTTTGGATCGTATCAGTTTTCAAAAATATTCTTCCTTCAATATACTTAATTAAATTTATAAAGTGTATATAGTTACTAACAAAAAAATGTAACAATGTAAAATATATGGACCAAAAAATAAATAGTCTGAAATAAAGATTATTATTACTATAGAATCGATCCATTATCACGGTAAGGCATATTGTTGACAATAAGCCTGATATTGTGATAGTGGATTGAAGTATACGCGAGGCAATGACAGTGGATATTAGTTTTCCACATGAATCTCATAAAAGTTTAAAAAGAAAAGAGAATGAAATACATAGACCTACAGTATGAGATCTTCGCAATGAAACATATTGATTCTTCTGTGATTTATACCCATAGTAGTTTGCGTGAATGGACTTATAGGCAAAAAGTCACACTATCATCTATCCAAGTCAACAACCATCTATCCAAGTTAGGTTTAGGCCACCATACTAACGAAAATTTTAAGGAAGAAAAAATTAGCGACTTGTGAAGAGGTTGCCAACGATGAACCGTATGGCTGGATAGAAAGCCACTCAACGCCACCCATAGCCACCTACAACAACATAGGTATTGTAGAAGCATTGCTAGCCCTTGATAAATTTGTAGGCAAATCTATATAGTAGTAAGTCAAGCTATTCATTGTATTTTTATTCATTATATTAAAATGACGACCGATTGGCTCAGTGGCGGGGCCCTCCGCCTGCGGAGTCAATGATCGCGGGTTCGATTCGCGCATCGGAATAAATATTTATATGGATTTATAAATGTTTATTCCGAGTCTGGTAGCCCCCACCCCAATCCGTTTTTCCTTTCCTGGCCCTTCCTTTCTTCTCTATCCTTTCCCTTCCTCTCCGCCAATCCATGGTCTGCCGTGCCAATGGATGTGTGGCTAGGGACGAGCCTAGTCGCATCGGGCTCCCCGGGTTCTATGGTGCCTTACCTCAGCATGCAGGGCTCTGGTGGGGCTGACCTCCCATCCTCCCTTGCGGCTCGTGGGATTCACTAAGACGAATTTAATATACCTAATTTGTTGAAAATGACGGCGACGTGGTTCGCCACCCGTCACGTCCTGATTCTCGCGAGGGCGAAAAGCGACCAATGAAGAGCCGTTTCGCTGCGATGAATGGCAGCGGATGGAGCTCTGTGGTCTCTGCCAACCCCTGCGGGATATAGGCGTAAATATATATATAAAAAAATACATATTGTGCAGTAAATCCCTTTTTTATCGAAGGAGACAAAACCAAATATCAAATGGCCCCTTGAATAATACTTCAAACCGTGCGAAACAAATGATATCCCACACTTCACATCGTGACAGCCCTTAGAAAACATAATTTGGTGAGAACGAGAGGCTACAACAATACGGAATGCTAATGAAAGGGATGGACGACGAAGCATCCTCTCAAGACATATTCGGCCACTCGTCTGTATGTGACATGAAAAGAAAATTCTTTATTGCTTGTATTTCCGGGTGTACGAGGTGATTTATTAATTTACCCGTATTCGTTTTCCTGTCAAGATCTACACGTAGTGGTTCTCCAAATAACATATATTTCGTGATGGCATATGCTATAGACTCAAGACGAAGGTATTGGCAAAACGACCAGCGCTGTAGTTAACCAACAACAGCATTAAAGCTGAGCTCATCAGTCATCAGCACTCATCATGGTGTGGATGACACTATAATATAATTATAACTATATAATTATACTATTACTATCACAATTGATTAATGGAGTCAGGCGTTACTTTGCGGAAATCCATTACTATGTTGACAGTTAAAACTTTTACTTAAGCAAACAATAACAGAAAATTAATAATGTGTGTTTTCCTGCTGGATGAAGTGGATTTACAGGGAACTTAAACTAAATCTTACCGAAAAACGGCCGTCAGCAACTTTCCACCTACCAACCACTATACACAACACCAAACACACACTACCAGTTTTCCACATTGCAAACGACACGTGTTTCGCCGCAACACGAGGCATCATCAGGTATAGTAGTCTGTACGAAAGACAACCGTTAAGTTTTAACGTTAACTTTCATCACAACGTCACAATTATAACTATATAACTGTGATAGTAAATCCTAAAGATATGTCTGAATGCAAATCACACATTTTGGCAGTTGCACTATCCATTTGGTGGTTTGCAATGCGGAATGTTAATTAAAGCAGCCCAGGTTGCGCTGCGGTTGCAATGCATCACAACAACCTGCGCGATTAATCCGCAATCCGCTCTACTTAGTTTCATTCTGGACTAGTTACAATTAGCGTGAAGGTTGCGGCTAGCGGAATTGTGGCAGTAAAAAGAGAAAAAGATGTTTTATTTCTTTTTTTTTGGTATAGGAAGGCAAACGAGCAGGTGTGTGACATGATGGAAAGCAATACGCCACCCATACATCCGCAGTACCATAGGTACTACAGAAGCATTACCGGCCTTTAAGGAAAGTGTCATTATAGGAGAGGGAAGGGGGTGGAGCGGTATCTAAGCTACCACTCAGACGCCGGTTTTCTGCGGGACTTCCCCGGGCGAGCCGGCCCGTTCATGCTATAGACAAATGATATGCCATTCTCGACAAAGTATGCGTCTGCAGCGTGACTCTACCACTACGCCGAAACGCAAACACACACAGTCACAGTGACAGTCGGTCTACTTCACAAGCTCATAGTAACTCAGAGAGATAGCTCTCTGACAGAGTTGTGCTCGACCACCACGAAGAAATCCACCAAAGAACCAAAGTCGTCGACATAGTCTTTCAAATTAACAAACCAGAGTGGTAATGGGCTTGACAAGTTTGTAAGAGATCCGACAATCGCTGGAGTCGAGACCGCTTGACAAACCTAATGTGGAACGCCTCCCGGCTAGATGGTGTGACGATCTGCGCAGGGCGGCTGGCAGAAACTAAATGCGTAAGACGAAGATCAGTTAGGTTTTATCGAAACTTTAAAAAAACTAAATACAACATTTAAACTACAAAGCTAGACAGTGTAACGATCTGCGCAGGGCGGCTGGCAGAAACCGAATGCGTAAATTAGTTAGGTTTTTTTCAAATCTTAAAAAAACTAGGTACAACATATAAACTAGACTTATTATTTATTAGTATTACCTAAAGCTCTTAAGAAAAATTCTACTTAATGAGGTTTACGAGGTGTAATTACATTTTACAGTGAAAGGTAACTTGAACTTCACTGGATTTCTTTCACTCCATATTTTTTAATAATGTCTCTGATGTAAATGAAATAATTTATAACTTATAATAGAATAGAATTAAATGAGTTGCTAGCATACATGCTTATTAAATAAAATTTAAATTTTTGTCATTCCAATTCTTGGTCAATGCAATACACACTGTAGTAAATACAGCATAAAATATATCGATCTCTACACGAGCTTGTCTTGCAAGTCATAATAAATATCTGGATGGAATCTAAATGGAAATGGATACTTAATACGAAAATAAACGACTTAGTAAGAAAGAGGTCAGTTTCGACTGCTTCTTACCAAGGAAACTTAAGGTTCTGTGTGAAAATTAAAAGATTTCAGCATGGTTTAATCAGTGAAATTGGCTTGTTACTTTCTTATGTAATGCGATGCGATGTACATAAAATAAATATAACGAAATCCTAGAATTAATAAGACAAGTTTAAATGGTGCCTTAAACACACACAATTAGCTGTTGAAAGACAATTTATACACATTGGGTGAATTTTTCAATAAATAACGGCGACGTGGTTCGCTACCCGTCACGTCCTGATTCTCATGAGGGCGAAAAGCGACCAATGACGAGCCGTTTCGCTGTGATGAATGGCAGCGGATGGAGCTCTGTGGTCTCTGCCAACCCCTGCGGGGGATAGGCGTGAATATATATATATATATATATATATATATATATATATATATATATATATATATATATATATATATATATATATATATATATATATATATATATATATATATATATATATATATATAAAAATAAAAAAAAATCCAATATGATATGTGATATAACTCTATATGCAGAAATGATGAAAAAATTATTTGCAAGCATGTATCTCGTACGTATTTGTAAAATTTTGACTACTAAACTGACTAAAAAAATAAATTATGATTTTGTAATGTATACCGTAAGTAATGTATGAACTTTAATGTTTCTCATGCCATTTAATAATGGCTAAACTGGAGAACGCTTGTTGACTGAAAGTCTTCTTATAAACCCAGTTTAGTCCAAATAAAGACATGATTAGTATTTTATCAACATACATATTACACTCATGAGCACGAGGCCTCCTTATTTTTGAAAGAATGAACATTAACCCACCACACTTAACCAAGGAGGATTGGCGTTGGGGACATCCCGACTCGGAATATATTCCTGTAAGCCATACACATATTGAGTATTATGCGAGAATTGAACCCGCGACTGATGAATCCGAAAGCAGTAACTATATTTACATTCAAATTTCATCAGCCAGCGGTAGTTCACTGCTGGACATAGGCCTCACTCAAGTCACGCCACCTAGCCCGATCTTCAGCTCCAGTCACACATCCAGTCTCTGCCAAGCGCCTTGCGCAGATCGTCGCTCCATCCCACACTAAGTTTGCCGAGACGCGGTCTCCACTCCAACACTCGTTTACTCCAACGATTCTCGGACAAACGTGTTTAGCCTGCTGACTTGAAGAGCTACAAGTATATCGGTGATTCTGGTTCTCCGGTGACATATACACACACACACACAAACATATTCATATGTATATATGTGTGTACGTGTATAAACATATATACATATAAATACTTTAAAAAATGTTTCACTTTGCAATAATCATCTTTGCTATCTCGTCACTGTGAATAGGCCTTTATTTTATTTGATAGATATGTATAATTAAGACATTTCTCTTATATATTATACAAGAGGAATGTCTCAATTATACTTATGTAAAATGTTCAGTGACTTTTGATCATATTTTCTGTCTTTGTTACTTTATACGTATATTTGTTTGAATAGGGATTTGCTTACAAATTCCGTCTACATTCTCACTTTGACGTACAACATGCATACGCAGCTTTTGTATGTACCATATAAATGTCTTTGTGGATTATGATCGATGCTTTAGTACTACATACAAACCTTTCGACTGTAGAAACTGAATGACTCACGTATTAATAATGATTATTTATGAATACCTAAGACTTCAGTCTTATACTGAGAAGAAAGTCTTCTCGAAGAAGAGAAGAGAGTGGACCGGGATAGCGAGTGCTCCAGAACTGCTGCACCTCGCTAAAGACATGGAGCGGTGAGCTGAATTGACTGCCAATTCGATATCTAGCAATGTGAAAGTGCATCTACGACCTTTATACTATTATATCATGTATAATGAAAGTATCTTCTTTTTATGGGATAGGAAGGCAAACGAGCAGGCGTATTACATCCGCATCACATCCGCATCACATCCGCAGCGCCACATGGGAGTAGGAGGGGGAAAGTTCCGAAACTCAGCCGCTCACCGTACGGAGCGCGGTAGCTAAGCTACCACTCAGACGCCGGTTTTCTACGAGAGTGTGGTACTTCCCCGGGCGAGCCGGCCCGGCCCATTCATGCTATAAACAAATATTATGCCATTCTTGAAAAAGTATTCGTCCGCAGCGTGGGTCTACTACTATAATTAAAATATATCTGTTACAAAAATATTTATATTACATAAACCATTTATCTCATTATACCGCCAGTGTCTTGCAAGGACAGAAAACGAAGAAATATAAGTGACAAGAGAACTAACAGGTAATAATATATTGTCGCGTCCAATGGAAATGTATCCTTAGTAAGTTACCTTTTCTTAACACAACAAATCCATGAGACCTGTCACATGTGTCTGAAACAGTATACGAAAACAATTGCCTTATATAACAGTTCATAACTACGAGACGTACGAGTTTTGTGTTTATCAAATGTGTCTTTTATTTATTTATTTCATGTGAAAACAATAGCTTATTTATTTATTTATGTATCAACCATCAACATGAGTTACATTCATTGTACATAATTCTCAACAGTTCTTTAAATATTATTAATGGAGTCAGGCGTTACTTTGCGGAAATCCATCACTATATGGACAGTCAAAAGTTTTACTCAGCTAAGATCCGCGACAAGCAAAACAATGACAGAAAATTAATAATGTAAAATTAATAATGTTAAAAAAGTGAAGAAAAACATTTCAAAAGTGTTTTTCTTCACTTTTTGTCATTTTTCGGTTGTCTTCCGTAGAGTCTACTATACCTGAAGATGCCTCGTGTTGGGGCGAAACACGTATCGTTTACAAGATGAAAAATTATGTAATATATAATAGGTATGTTTTTGGTTTAAGTTCCAATTATTACACACATTATTAATTTTCTGTTATTGTTTTGCTTGTCGCGGATCTTGGCTAAGTAAAACTTTTGACTGTCCATATAGTTCTTTAAATACTTAATTATAGAAGGATACAACATTAACAGAAATAATACATGATTATTGTGTATATGTATTCGCAATACCTTCGCAATTCGGAGAGGCACTCTTAGAAGAATATATATTTTTTGCGTTAAAATGCCTAAATTAAATAAAAAAATATTTATTATTATTATTATATTTTCACGCTTATCCCCCGCAGGGGTTGGCAGAGACCACAGAGCTTCATCCGCTACCATTCATCGCATCGCAGGAAGACGGCTCTCTATTGGTCGCTATATTGAAACCTATATATAAAATAAAACATAAATATAAAAATATATTATTTTATATATTTATGTTTTATGTACAGTAATGGTATTGGTACGTATATACATATGTATTAAGGTAGATTATCGAATACTGTATTGATTTTGAATTTGATAAACCATTCCGTTGAATATTTTCGATTATGAATGAATAAATTTTGTTTCTCATTGGGAACAAATCCGAAATATCGATTACAAACTCTTCCCCAAAGTTTATCCAAGTATCGAATCTAAATATTCATAAGAGAGAAGAGACTGGCCGTAAAAACGTTTCCATGATACGGTTAAAAAAAAGTTTCAGAGACGAATTATAAATTCAACGAAGTAATTTTGTCTATAGACATAAATGTTTAATAAAAACCTCTTTGTTCCAGAAATTTCTTATGAAACGCGACGAACGTCTGAGAATCGACATGGCGTAGGTCGGCGTAGTTAAATTAAACTAACAAAGTCCTCATTAAATAACTTGGATTCGGTACATAAACTAACAAAATACGTTATTTTGATCTTATTTTATATTTGTTGTATTTATTCGGTGCCCACACAACGTAGACCAATTATAATAAGGGATGGAATCAAAAAATATCACAGATAAAGTTTTTTTATTTTACCCATGGACGGTGGTGATTATTTATCTTGAGGTGATCGAGTTGGTCTTTACCCTACATTTATTGTTTATTTAAAAAAAAAACTAAAATAATAACATGGAATTTCATCCCCACCATCTGAATGCGTGGCGATCTACTACGGTGCGTTTCTCTCGTAACTTCTTTCCACGCACCACCACTCTGTGGAACCAGCTACTCTCGGCAGTCTTTCCGAACCGATACGACGTTGAAACCTTCAAAAAACAAGCCTATACATACCTAAAAGGCCGGCAACGCTTCCGCGATGCCTGCGGTGTCGCGGTTGTCTATGGGCGGCGTTGATTGCTTTCCATCAGGCGACATGCTGGCTCCTTCGCCCTCCTATCCCATAAAGTTTCTCTGGTGGATAGAATTTGAAATGAACAAATTCGCCGGAGAATCAGTGTCACCGACATAGCTTTTCAAGGTAGCAGACTGAAGTGGCAATGGGCTGGACACGTTTGTCGGAGAACCGACAATGGTTGGAGTAGACGAGTGCTGGAGTGGAGACGCGACTCGGCAAACTTAATGTAGGATACCCCCCTGCTAGACGGAGCGATGATCTGCACAAGGCGGCTGGCAGAGACTGGATGCGTGTAGCTGAAGAAAGGGCTAGGTGACGCGCCTTGAGTGAGGAGTGTTAGAATAACTTGCCACCACCTCTTCGTGACTCGCATACTTTAAACTTTTCTTCTTCATCAAGTCAGCGATCACACGCTACAATCCCAGAACTTAGCCACCGACACCGCATCATCTATTGCCCTCATAAGGACATCTGCGGAGCGGGTGACAGGGCACAGACAGCAAGATATAAAGTGTGCCATGCCATGCCAAAGTTTCTTTATAGCCTCGGCTGCTGTGCAGTCGAGGGATTGAGTGAATCGCAAAAAGCTCTTACAGCTCTTGAGGCGTATCGATGGAAGCCGATGTTCGTGCAGAGGATCTAATTCCTGCTTCCGCTTTTCCATTTTCTACTCTACCACACCACCCGTTATCATGCGACGCGTCTAATTCAAGGCTTCCATCGACCTCCTTGGGGTGAGCTGAACGGTGTCAAACAAGGCGCGCATAGTCACCAGAGAAGAACGGGAGCACTAGACCTGTCTGCTCCCTACAGTATTATTTATTATTAAACACTAATAATAAAATAATAATTTAACAATAATTATGAAGGCGAAAGCTTAGTTATCGTTCAAGTAGATCTACAAATGTCCGGACCAAAATGTAATCGTTTTTATATCTCATTATTATTTTGTTAAGACTGTATTTGATGTATGTTATTTAATTAATAATTAGACCACTGATTCTATGTTAAAGTAAGGTAAAGTAAGGTAAGATTTCGTTATTTTTTAAGACTGTAGCGTACTTTTTAGCGTATTTTTTAAGACTGTAGTGGACGTAGTAATATGAAGTGTCATCCACTAATTTAAAAACAATGTATTTGAAGTTATGTGGATGAATAAAAAGTATTTTATTAACGGTTGAAAATTTGAACAAATTATATACATAGAGAGATATATATAGAAAGAGTGTGAACTAATATATAGTGTTCATATTTATAAAAGATGTTTCACGAATAATGTTTTTCTGTTCTCTGAGTAAAGATTTGTAATAGATTTACCCAACGGTTAGATTATTTCGTAATCTGGAGAGATATGTTATCACTGTGCATATTTCTTTCTATTATACTGGTACATTCGTAGTCTGAGTCAAGGACCGTGTATTCAATTACCGCATAAGTAATAATTATCTGAAATGCCTACAGATATTGATTCTGTGTCTTTTTTTAGGGGATAGGAAGGCAAACGAACAGGCGTGTCACTTGATGGACACTCGATCAACGAGGCCCATAAACATCCGCAACGCCCATAAGCAGTGTAGAAGTGTTGCCGGTCTTTAAGGATAGATCATTATGGAAAAGGGAGGGGGTTGAGCATCTGGAACTCAACCACTCACGAAGCGCGGTAGCTAAGCTGACACGCAAACGCCGGAACTATGCGGGAGTGTGGTACTTCCCCGGGCGAGAAGGATGGCATATTATTTGTCTGTAGCGTGAATGGGCCATTCCCGCTACAGACAAATAATATGCCATCCTTTTCAAAGTATTCGTCTGCAGCATGGCTTTACCACTCTGAATCTGGTCTGATTTTGTTTTTTGTCACAATCATAAAACAAAAGTTTGTTATACTGTCGACGAAGACCTTATTGCTTCAGTGGCGAACAACCGAGGGAATTGAACCCGCGACCATAAACTCTAAAATGTCAACCGTCCTTGTGCCTTTATTATTAAGTTAGAATAAAAGATACTAGAGTGACTCATGCAATTTTTTACCCTATAAACTTGTTGAAAAGTATTAAAAAATAAGCTACGTATATTTTTACGTCAGAACCATTCTTATACAGTGGATTAAATCATCTTTCAATGCGCTGAATTCTATATTAAATTTTCTATCAATTTTTCTATCCTGAAAACTCATCTCTTTGAAGTATTGTAGTTATTCTAAATGAAAAGATTTCTTTACTAAAGTGACTGAAGTGGTAAAGTGCTACTTTTTGTATTATAGACATTATTTTTCAGATCTTAATTTAAAACATGAAAGATAAAAGATTATGATGTAAAAGATCGATTTATAAATGAACTTTAATAAACCTAATTTATTAAAAAACGACGGCGACGTGGTTTGCCACCCGTCACGTCCTGATTCCCGTGAGGGCAAAAAGCGACTAACGAGGGCCGTTTCGCTACGATGAATAGGAGAGGAAGGATGGGATAAAAAGATGGATGAGTGAGAAGGAAGCAAAGAAAGGTGTGGTGGGATCGTAGCGGATGGAGATCTGTGGACCTACCCGTGTGGGAAACAGGCACGACGATATGTATGTATAAAAGATCATAAAATCAGCTTCTTTATCATCTTTGATGGCATTAAGATATGATTAGTTGTAGGGTCTTGCTAACAGGGATAAAATATGAAAACTTTAGAACATCTAGAATAATCTATGAGGATTTATATATTTATGTTTTATGTACAGTTATGGTATTGGTACATACATGCATATACACATATGTATTAAGGTAGATTATCGAATATTGCATTGATTTTGAATTTGATAAATCATTCCGTTGGATATTTTCGAAATGACGCCGGCATAATATATAATTAATTGCCATCAAAAAAAACAACCGTAACTTTACCATGCCCAGATTATATGCATGTGTATGTTTTTTTTATTTTATTCTATCATGATTTAAAAAAGAGCGTTTTAGTTCTAATGACACGCTTCAATCGTTGTAAATATTCGAATAGTTCCAATTATTCGAATAGTTCGAATATTCGAATTGAAGATCGAATCGAATAATTTCAATTCGATTGGTCTCGAATAATTCGAATATTCGCACACCGCTAGTAGTTACGTTAAAATAAAAGTTTACACGTTCTGTAAATGGAAAATCATATTAGACAATAGTAGATATAATGTCGTGTTCGCATGACAGGATAAAATTAAATACGTCGCTCAGTGATTGTTTGGATACGGAAGACTGAGTCGAGTTTCAAACTCGAATTAATTTAATTAGTGAAATTAGGATTTGACGGGTGTAAGCGTGCCGAACTGTCATCAACCGTATCATATCGAATTAATTGACGAATAATGCCCTGAGGCGTGACCTTGTTAGAATCGGCGAAAGAACAACAACTTGACTTAACGCTTGTCTTCCGTTGAGACTTATGACATTGTCTTCCATAGAGGCATAGATACATGACGCCTTAACTTACCGAATTAATTGACGAATAATGTAGTCAGGCGTTACCTTGTTAAGGTCCGCGTAACAAAAACAACTCAAATGAACAATGTGACTTAACGGTTGTCTTCCGTTAAGACGTATGACATTGTCTTCCACAGAGACTATTATATATGACGACTTAACTTACCGAATTGATTGACGAATAATGGAGTCAGGCGTTACTTTGCAAAGGTCCGCGTAACGAGAACAACTCTACTGAACAATGTGTCTTAACGGTTACTTAACGGTTGTCTTCCGTTGACAATTATGACCTTGTCTTCCATACAGACTATTACTCATGAGGCCTTAACATATCGGATTGATTGAAGAATAATGGAGTCAGGCGTTACTTTGCAAAGGTCCGCGTAACGAGAACAACTCAACTGAACAATGTGTCTTAACGGTTACTTAACGGTTGTCTTCCGTTGACAATTATGACCTTGTCTTCCATACAGACTATTACTCATGAGGCCTTAACATATCGGATTGATTGACGTATAATGAAGTCAGGCGTTACCTTCTTAAGATCCGCGTAGCATGAACAACTCAACTGAACAATGTGACATAACGGTTGTCTTTCTTAGAGTCTAATATACACGAGGCTATATCATATAAGATTGATTGATGAAAAATGGAGTAAGGGGCTACCTTGCTAAGATCCGCGAAAAAAACTCAACAACTTGTCTTTCTTCTTCTTCCGTAAAGTCTATCATATATGAAAATGCGTCGCGTTTAGGCGCTCAACGCAGTCTACAGTTCATATATGTCCCATTGCTGAGCACTGGCCTTCCTATTTCTGGAAGAACAGAAATTAACCCACCACGCTTGTGCAATGCCGATTATTGGGGTAACACCCCCAATCTGGGTTGTAGCGCCAAAGGAAAAAAGAATAAAAAGTAAAACAGATTAATATTTTGTTGTCTTTTTTTATGGGATAGGAAGGCAAACGAGTAGGCGTGTCACCTGGTGAAAAGCAATAAACGCCGCCTGTAGACTTCCGCAGTGCCATAGGTGGTGCGGAAGCGTTGACAACCTTTAAGAAAAGTGTCATTATGAGAGTTTGAGTGAGAGGGGAAGGGGCAGAGAGAGGAGGGAGGGTGTTGGACCTCCGAAACTCGGCCGCTCACCGTACGAAGCACGGTAGGTAAGGTACCACTCAGACGCCGGTTTTCTATGGGAGCGTGGTACTTCCCCGGATGAGCCGGCCCATTCATGCTACAGACAAATATTATGCCGTTCTTGACAAAATATTCGTCTGCAGCGTGGCTCTACCACTATAATCAAGAGTAAAAATAGTTTATTTTAAAACTATACATATGCTGAGTTAAGGCTTTAAAGAGGTGGTGGTAGATAAGTACCAGAAGCCACCATCACTGTGGCTGAGTACTTAAAACTGCGGTGAAATACACACACCGTTTTCACTGTAGGATTTTTGTAAAAATATTCTTTCAAGGTCAATCATTGTTCTTTATATATTCACGCCTATCCCACGCAGGGGTTGGCAGAGACCACAGAGTTTCATCCGCTATCATTCATCGCAGCGAAACGGCTCTCCATTGGTCGCTTCTCGCCCTCGTGAGAATAAGGACGTGACGGGTGGCGAACCACGTCGCCGTCATTTTCAACAAATTAGGTGTATTAAATTCGCTTTAGTGTATCCCACGAGACGCAAGGAAAGATAGACATCAGCCCCAGCAGAGCCCTACATCCTGAGGTAAGGCACCATAGTACCCGGGGGAGCCCGATCCCGGAACGGTCGGCACGCTTGCGACTAAGCTCGCCCTTAGCCACGCATCCATTGGCACGGCAGACCGTGGATTGGCGGAGAGGAAGGAAAAGGATAGAGAAGAAAGCAAAGGGCAGGAAAGGAAATGCGGATTGGGGGGGGGGGGTTACTAGACTCGGAATAAATATTTATAAATCCATAAATATATTTATTCCGATGCGGGAATCGAACCCGTGGCCATTGATTCCGCATGCGGAGGCCCCCGCCCCTGAGCCAATCAGTCGTCTATCATCGTTTCTACATAGTTTTAATTCATTTCAATTCCACACAATACTTGGCACAAAGGAAAGGATTTTTCGCGAACGTGATTATGGAGGAACAAGGTAATTTAATACTAAAGTTTTAATTGTGCCTCCCAATTATTATCTACTGAGAAGGATTCAATTCCGTTTGGAAGTCGGGACTTTCGAGTCGTGCTCGAGTTTATTTTGAAATTAGTTGATATGAATATCAAACGGTTCAAAGTAAAATTTTTGTCATTAAATTTTTATGGTTCAAAACATCTAATCAAGAACCTTATTAGCCCAGTAGATAAGCCCAGTACCGTTTTCGGAGTCAAACAGGAACGGAGAGAGAAATAGAATGAGTTTATTCGTGTCACTTTTTTTTACAGAAACTTAGTGTTTGTTTCAGTTTGTTATGTTTTAAATTAAAGGACAAAGTTAGAAGTATAGACATGAGACAAAAAACGAAATTAATGGATATCCTGACACGAATTGTTCAAATTAAATGCAAGTGGACTGGATGTGCCCAGTCCACTTCCGCTGTAAAAAGGAGAAATGGTGCAAACAGTTAACAGTTTGGTACCCAAGGGATGGCACTACGAGACGAGGTCGCAAAGCAAGAAGATAGGAAAACGACATGAGAAGGACATTAGGACCCCTTTGGAAGAGTGGCGGCAGACAGAAACCAGTGGAAAGAGTTGGAGGAGACCAATGCTATAAGGCACACCGAAATAAAAGACATTATTTGAATTCGTCAAAATATAGAATATAACTAAAAAAGAATATGTTGCATATAATTTAATAATAATTACTTTGCTTTAATAAATCTGGTGATTTTTTTTATTTACATAATTTGCTATCATAAAAATAATTATAATTAATGTGTAGACTGATTGCATTGTTGCAATTGTTCAAAATAAAGAACATTAAAATGTTGTGTACATTTTCATTATTAAATGGCACATAATGCTTGCTAAATAGCACATATAGGACTTACTAGCTTCTGCCTGCGGCTTAAACCGCGTGGAATTCAGTTTACTATTAGCGAAATTATCCTCCTGTAAGAGCAATTGTTTCGCGATAAAATATTTATGGATTTATTAATAAACAAATAAATAAAACGTAGAGCGTATATGACCTCGGATCGGATCTTCAACTACCTTTATGTCAAATTTCATAATCTCCATGGTTTAGCAGTGAAAGCTTAACAGACAGACAGATAGACTTTCAAATTTTTAATATTAATATGGATGTATAGGCGTCCAATTTTGAGTTAAAAATTAGTTAGTTTAGTTATACGAGAAGAAATGTAAGAACGTTCCCTATTAAACAAAATGGCAACTGTATTACTAAAATATTTTTTAGACTCGTAAAGCAAATCAATGACTGAAATTTACATAAAATTAAAAAAAAAAGATATAATCATTATTATTTAAACAACTAGAGTATTATAATATCTCATGGTTGTACAATTAAAAGATAACTTACCCCCAAAAAGAATGATGAATAATGAACAAAAAGTAATGATATCCCGCTCAATCATTTTCGATATGTCAGCCACAAACTATCACACTACACTAGTCAAAGTCCAATTTCCTAAGATACAAAAGTTCGCATAAGTTCAATAAAAAACTAACGATCCATAATCATTTAAATATAAAAGGAATTAAATATTCGCGTCCCGCATTTCGTCGAAAGGTCGCGTCGGGAAATATATCTAGTAAAAACTTCGCTGACGTCCAACCTCTACGATAGCTGTGTTCGCACTGAATAGATTGAAACAACCTGAATGCGCTACAGATTTGTAGCTCGAGCTACATTCTTGTTTGCGTACTGCGTTACTACGGCTGTGTTCGCCTGTGATTTTATTACTCTGTGCCGTACTAAGGATTGTTCCGCAAACGATTCATTTGGGAGAGTTTTAAATGACTGTATAACACGAGCGCTTGTGGAGCTAAATGTAATCATGCTACGAATTTCAATTGTCTCGAAAATGTTCATGTGTGAATACTATATTATTTATTTATAGGTAAGTAATATATAGTCTAATACTATTATATATTAAAAAGTATATATAAAAAAATATAGTCTTGATAAATTTAAATATACAAAGGCTACGGCAGCGATTGTTGGACTTAGGCGTCCCCAAAGATGCGATATCCGACCCATCTTCGGCTTTATGTATTCAGTTGCACCTCGTCCATTAAAATGTCTTTCTTGTGGTTTTTTTATGAGATAGGTAGGCAAACGAGCAGGCGTGTCGCTTGATGGAAAGCAATCAACGCCGCCCATAAACATCCGCAGTGCCATAGGCTTACAGAAACTTTGCCAGTATTTAAGGAAATGTCATTATGGGAGAGGAAGGGGGGAGGGGTTTGGGCCTCCTGAAGACAACCGCTCACCGGACGAAACGCGTTAACTAAGGTACCACTCAGACGCTGGTTATTTGCGGGAGTGTGGTACTTACCCGGGCGAGCCAGCCCAGTCATGGTACAAACAAATAATGTGCTTGACAAAGTATTCGTCTGTAGCGTAACTCCACTCTAATTAGGTTTACAAAAAACACATGCTATTATTATGTATATATGTAAGGATTAATTATTAATTATAAGTATATATGTAAGGGTTGATTACAAATATACACGTACATATATAAGGCTCAAATTTTTCAAGTTTTGATGCACTGCGCTGCATCCGGAAATACCCTACGGATAGGGATCGGGTGGCTGAAAATCAGTTTATCTGCTCAATGAACAGAAGTTTTGACTAAGCAATCGCCTATTTTCACTCTGCGGTAAATGTATGTATGTGTGTATGTAATACTGCTGTAATGAAATAAACGTATCTATCTATCTTTCTATCTAGTTTCCCAAACGAGTTTAGATACATCTTTTCTTTTCTTTTATGGCAATTAGGTACAACTATTATGCCAGTGTCAAGTAAAATACAATAATATCCAATCTCTTGAAATGTTCCAAGTCAGCTTATCACGTTACGCTTTGATAAAATGGTGGCCGTTTTACCAAAACCTTCTATGGACTTTTTCAGTCAACTTAAAAAGTCACGCTATACGCATTTATTTCATATCACTTCACTTATACACCATAATCGAACTATATTGCATAATTCACCACCACAATTAAACAATATAACTGATAATAATATAAGATTATGAAAATGAAATAAAAACACAACGTCACTGATGTAAGTTGGCGGGAAAAGTCTTAGATACATCTAGAATTGTTCGAGAAAGTATTTACTTTGTATCTATAAAAACGTGTAGACCATCTATCTAGATGTTTCTACACGTAGTGGTGGTGTGTGTTTGGTGTTGTCGATAGTGGGTGGGAGGTGGAGAGTTGCTGACGTCCGTTTTCGGTAGGATTTAGTTTAAGTTCCCCGTAAATATGGACAGTCAAAAGTTTTACTTAGCTAAGATCCGCGACAAGCAAAACAATAACAAAAAATTAATAATGTGTGTTTTTCCGTTGGGTTAAGTGGATTTATTTGGAACTTAAACCAAAAAACTTACCGAAAATCAGCCATGAATTCTCTTCCCACCAACCACTATACACAACACCAAACACACATTATCACTTTTCCATCTTGTAAACGACACGTGTTTCGCCCCAACACGAGGCATCTTCAGGTATAGTAGACTCTACGGAAGACAACCGAAAAGTGAAAAGTTCCCCGTAAATTTATGCTTGCTTGTCGCGGATCTTAGCTAAGTAAAAGTTCTAACCGTCCATAAAATTATAAATGTTTCAGAAGCTTTTTCGGCCTTCAAAATATGCGTAGGTTTGTTTTTTTTTTTTGAAGGTTCCAATATCGTATCAGTTCTTAAATATCACTAAGGGCAACTTGAAGGTAGTGCGTTCAAAGGAGTTTTGAGAAAATCGCACCATATTGTTTTTTTTATGGGTTAGGCAGACATACCATTAAGTATGTCGAGTGATGGAAAGTCATTAACGCCGCCCATAGACCACTGCAACACCAAAGACACAACAAATGTGTTGCCAACCTTTGAGATAAGAGTAGGCTTGTTTGAAGGTTCCAATGTAAAAAAAATTCA
This sequence comes from Baronia brevicornis, assembly GCA_031353405.1. NCBI lineage: Eukaryota > Metazoa > Arthropoda > Insecta > Lepidoptera > Papilionidae > Baronia > Baronia brevicornis. The sequence goes on from JASFAT010004799.1 coordinate 18,787, forward strand.
GTGCACATTTTTCGCTTCTCACCCAAAGGGCGGAATATCGTAGATCCATACATACATATCGTCACGCCTGTTTCCTGTAGGATTAGGCAGAAACCACAGATCTTGATACTTTCCTCCACACTCGTCACTCTCCTCACACAAGCCTGCCGGTTAAGGGTACTCTTAACGTGGCCGTGGCCAAGCACTCTCCGATGAACGCCAGCCAGTCAGCCAGTCTGGCGTTTTTAGAGACATTCTGACTTTTCATAAAGGAGTGCAGGGCTCCATTAACCCATAACATAAAAAATATCTTTATCGTAAAATATAGAGTTAATCACGCAGATATAATAAATCAACATGAAGGGTTATCTTGATACTTTAGTTAACCCACATTAAGATTAAGCTCATTTCGCTTGTGTAAGGCTTTCTTTTGTTTTGATGTGGATATAACCGGGACTGTAATAAATCAAGCCGCTTACAACTATTAGCTGAGACTAGCAAAAACAGACCTTAAGGTATACATATTAGTGACTTATCGTTAATGGAATTGATGAATATGGCTGAAAGAGCCCACTGCTGGACATCGCTCACTAACAGTGGTCTGTTACGGCTGTATTGATTAATTGTTTCTGCAATACTGATCTATTAGAAAAAAAACGCTCGTCGGTCAATACTATGAAATGAAACGTGAGTTAACGTCCGTGCCTTCAGAAATAGGGAGGCCCGTGCTCACCAGTGGGACATGTATGAGAAAAAAATCTGATATTCATGAATTTTCAGAGTCGCAAATTTGAACGTGAATTTGGAAATGATGTGCTATCTCGTCACTAAGTCATTTATATCAATAGAAGTACTCATGTCTTCCTCATCCTCCTCGCGTCGATTCCCTAATACTAGGGGTAGTGAGCCATCATAAGATCAGCTTTTCTCTGACGATATTCCGCCATTTTTCTTGGCTTTCAGCGGCATGAACCGTTTGGAAAGTCTTAGTTTCTTGTCTAATTTGAATTCCTTGAGTATTTATGCAGACTGAATGCGGTGAAAATGAGAAAATTAAGAAGTATGTAAGGTATAAATTTGAATGATAAAATAAGAAATTTATGTCGATTTAAAAACAAATATTCAAACGTTTTTTATGGAGTAATTGCATATATTGTTTATATGGTTAACATATATCTGTTCTCAGTCTGGTTACCAACCAATTCGCATGGTAGGTTAATTTCCGTTCGTCCAGAAATAGCAAGTACCATACCCAACAGTGGGTATATGGGCTAAGAAAGAAACATATTGTGTGTAGAATTGTCAAAAAGGGTCAAACGCCTTTGTTACAGAATTAGAATTTGTACAATCGCCTCGAAATACTTTTGTTACAGCCAAAATTATACATTCCAACTGTACAAAATTCTGTTGAACATTGTACTCGAGTGTACCTTGAATTTCAAGCATGTCTAACTAATTACACAGTGGAGACTTCCACAAACGCATTTTAGAAATGATTAACATTTTCTGTTATCATTATGGCTTTCATAAAATACTTATCCATATCTGCTCTCGTGTTCTAATTTATATATGTAGCTCCTCCACTAAGGTGTCTTAAAAGTGGATTCACGTTTAAAAAATATATAAGACTATTTTAAGATTATTAATGGAGTCAGGCGTTACTTTGCGGAAATCCATCACTATGTGGACAGTCAAAAGTTTTACTTAGCTAAGATCCGCGACAAGCAAAACAATAACAGAAAATTAATAATGTGTATTTTTTATGCTTGATGAAATGGACGTGGAGTGGAAGACTTTTCGGTTGTCTTCCGTAGAGTCTACAATACCTGACGATGCTCCGTGTTGGGGCGAAACACGTGTCGTTTACAAGGTGGAAAAGTGGTAGTGTGTGTTTGATGTTGTGTATAGTGGTAGGTGGGTGGAGAATTGATGGCCGATTTCCGGTAAGTTTTTGGTTCAAATTCCAAATAAATCCACTTCATCCAGCAAAAAAACACACATTATTCATTTTCTGTTATTGTTTTGCTTGTCGCGCATCTTAGCTAAGTAAAACTTTTGACTGTCCACATAGTGATGGATTTCCGCAAAGTAACGCCTGACTCTATTAATAATGTGTAGGCTTGTTTTTTAAAGGTGCCAAAAAAGGTGGTGCGTGGAAAGAAGTTTCGATAGAAGCGCACCGTAGTAGATCGCCACTCATCCAGATGGTGGGGATGAAACTTTTCTTTTTTGTTACGTATTATTTTTTGTTATGGCATAGGAAGGCAAACGAGCAGGTGTGTCACCTGATGTAAAGCAATCAACGCCACCCATAAACATCCGCAGTACCATAGGCAGTGAAGAAGCGTTACCGGCCTTTAAGACAATTGTCATTATGGGAGGGAGGAAGGGAAGGGAGAGGAGGAGGGGGAAGAGGGGTTTAGGTCTCCGCAACTCAGTCGCTCAACGGACAAAGCGCGGTAGCTAAGCTACCACGCAGGATCAGATTTTCTGCGGGAGCGTGGACTTCCCCGGGCGAGCCGGCCCATTCATGCTGCAGACAAATAATATGGCATTCTTGACAAAGTATTCTTAAATACTTTGTCAAAAATGGCATATTATTTGTCTGTAGCATGAATGGGCCGGCTCGCCGGGGAGATACCACACTCCCGCAGAAAACCGGCGTTTGAGTGGTAGCTTAGCTACCGCACATCGTACAGGAAACAGACGTGATGATATGTATGTGTGTAAAAGTTACCATTTTGTGCTGACTCGAAGAGCTATGTCGGTGTTTATGGTGAATCATTAATCTATGGCATCTATTTCTTTTAGAGCAACAATGAAATTCCTCCTTAAATCATCTTATACCGCTTACAAATATGATCGTTAGATGTAATGGAAAATCCATAAATAACGTTGCTCTGTATGGTGTAGCAATTTCAACAAAGCCTATGTCATTGTGCTCTATATGGGGCCGAAAGATAACTAATAAATGTGACCATTAAGAAATAAAATTACAATTATATTTTTGCGTAACATATATATAATATAAAAAAATCATTCTTTTTTATAGAACGATTAAATACTCATTTTGATATCTCAAAATCCAGGGCCAAGCAAGCCATTAAAATTTTTAAAAATAAATGACAAGACGTCCGTTAATGCATGACAAGAACAGTCAATAGAAAATAGTTGAGCGCGGGAAGGAGACAGAACGATGTCTAGTATCGAACGATGTTCGAATTTTGGAATACTAGAACTTTCGATCGTTTTATCTATATAAAACAGGGGCGACGGTGTGTCAAAGGGAAGTTTTAAGTTGAATACGGAAGAAAATTGTAGAGAGAAGAAGTGAAAGTAAAATGAAGTGAAACTAGTGGTGGAAAATAGTGCCTAAAGACCAGTCTGTGATATGGCCGATTTCATTTTTCCGATCCCCGAACCGTAACAATATGTATCCACGAAAAGACATTATAAATACGACCGATTTGCTCAGCGGCGAGGCCTTCCGCCCGCGGAGTCAATGGTCGCAGGTTCGATTCCTGCATCGGAATAAATATATGTATGGATTTATAAATATTTATTCAGAGTTTGGTAACCCCCCCTCCCCAATCCGCATTTCCTTTCCTGCCTTTTCCTTTCTTCTCTATCCTTTCCCTTCCTCTCCGCCAATCCACGGTCTGCCGTGCCAATGGATGCGTGGCTAGGGGCGAGCCTAGTCGCAAGTGTGCCGACCGTCCCAGGGTCTTAGTGTCTCAGGTCTCAGTGCCTTACCTCAGCATGCAGGGCTGTGCTGGGGCTAACCTCTATCCCCCCTTACGGCTCGTGGGCTTCACTAAAGCCATATACTTATATCACACTGCTTAGCATGACCTTTCCATTTATAAAGAATTTAACATACAACGCTTGTCAAAGATAAATGATGGAACACACCCAACTAAGAATTAATGTTTGTAGGTCGTAAACATAGAAAGGATGAAAGACGACTTATAAAAGAAATTTACGAGGATGTGAATGGAAGGGTCGATAGAGGAAGACCAAGAAGAACATAGATCGACCAAATTGCTGAATTTCTTAATAAAAGCCAGGTCACAAGTACTCTTAACCGGCGTGCTTGAACAAAGAGAGTGATGAGTGTGAATAAAGCAAGGAAAGTGTGGCGAGATCATAAAAGATGGAGATCTGTGGTCTCTGTGTGTATGTACATATCTATCTATCAACATACATATATGCTAATAAGCGGTAGTTTTTTTTTATAATTTTCGCCTGTCTCGACTTGCGTAAATGACTAAATATAAATAAGTGATTTCTAAGAAGGAAAATTAATAATAAATATCTTTAAAAACAAAAGACTTCTTGCATTATAAAGGATCTTATTTATACGTATTCGATTAGAAGGCGACGCTTAGAAAGCATTATTAATCCGATTGAAGGATTACACAGAGTCTAAAATATTAAACAGTTATTTCAAAGCTAGTAGTGGTTGAAACTAATTCACAATTCGAATGGCTGCTTCGCTGGAATAAATTATAACTGATTGAATTTTCAATTAATTCGTTGCAAACTTTGAGCTGCCCCGTACATTAATTTGTAATGTACCCTTTGTTTTGACATTCTAAATACGAAATGCTATATTTACGGAAGGGTTATCATAATTTCTATTATAACGCTAATAACCTACAGGAGCCAAACCTATTAAAAAAGCAGTAGCAAGCAGATTGTTAGGTCTCATGAAACCAGATTCTGTTTTCAGAAATTAGATGTCATGAAACCAGATTCTGTCTCTGCACGCCATCGTGGGGGCGGCTCGCTATGTACGTGATGATGTAATAGCGAGAGACCTCAGGATGGAGAGCATTCATGTATTTGTGGTCCGGTTTGCTCAAAAGATGTTTGACCAGGAAGAAAAATTTTCTGTTATATAAAATAATTAGTAGTAATCATTGAAATTATTTTATATTTTTTTTGTGGTATATATAAAAGTAGGATTTGAGTTCATTTTTTGAAGTGAAAACTTCTATAGCCGCGTCACACGACTCTGGTTAGGGAAAAAATCTATAGGTTCGCGTCAGCAACATACTAATGCTTAAGGTGTATATTATTAAAATACTACTGTACAAGTCCACACATGGAATGCTGTTCTCATTTCTGGACCGGGGCTCCCCAGTATCAACTTCTTCCATTTGACCGCATTCAAAGTCGTGCGATCCGAGTCGTCGAAGACCAAGATCTCACCGATCAGCTTGATTCTCTAGCGTTGCGGAGAGATGTCTCATCTCTCAACATTTTATACCGTTTCTATCATGGGGAGTGCTCCGAGGAATTGTTTGGAATAATTCCCATCGCCGAATTCCACAACCGCACAACTCGCCGTAAAGGAAAATTTCATCCCCACCACCTGGATGAGTGGCGATCTACTACGGTGCGTTTCTCTCGTAACTTCTTTTCACATACCACCAGTTTGTGGAACCAGCTACCCTCGGCGGTCTTTCCGAACCGACACGACATTGGAACCTTCAAAAAACAAGCCTATACATACCTAAAAGGCCGGCAACGCTTCCGCGACTCCTGCGGTGTCGCGGTTGTCTATGGGCTGCGTTGATTGCTTTCCATCAGGCGACACGCTTGCTCGTTTGCCCTTCTAGCCCATAGAAAAAAGAAAATATTAAAATTATTCTATATTTTCTTTATTTATTAGAATTATATTATTAAGTCTTAAATTTTGATTTACTTGTATTATATTACAATTAGTTTAAAATTTCAAAATACAGTTTAAAGTTTTCACTTCTGTCGGCAGTCCTCATGACTGCCTCCAATTTTTTTGTATACTATTTGCTTTAATATATATGTTTGAAAATCTTGCTCTACAATCGGAAACCTACATAAAGTGAACGCTATAGAATCAATAGATATAACGATACGTTGCCCTCCATTATAACACAGAGTCAACATTAAACATCATACCTTTTCCTTCCTTAAGAAACTTGTATTTAAACTTTTTCCTTTAGTGAGCGCCCCGCCGTTATAATTCAGCTCTTTAATTTAATGTTAAAAACATTTTCGCCCGCGGCCGGAGGGAAATGCGATTTATAAATTCCTTTAACGGCTTCCTCGGTTAGTGTCAGTAAGAAACGCCTTTTGGATACACTAAACACACTTTTCTGTGAGAATACTAGCAAGTTTTAATATTACTAGAATTGTTTTTAACCATTCCAACTTAGCTAACAGTTACAGGTTTGTTTATAAAACTTTGTCAACTGAGGTCTTAAGCACAATTTACTTATCAATTAATTAAACTTTAAACAATGTTATTAACGGAGTCAGGCGTTACTTTGCGGAAATCCATCACTATATGGACAGTCAAAAGTTTTACTTAGCTAAGATCAAGATAAGAGGTGTTTTTCTGCTAAATAAAGTGGATTTATTTGGAACTTAAACCAAAAACTTACCGAAAATCGGCCATCAATTGTCCACCCACCAACCGAAAAGTCTTTTCGATTGTCTTCCGTAGAATCTACTATACCTGAAGATGCCTCGTTTTGGCATCCACGTGT